>CAUYQG010252679.1:0-23453 GCA_963574415.1 Tarsius wallacei
CACGCACCTGTAGTTCCAGTTACTTGGAAGGCTGAGGCGGAAGGATCGCCGGAGCCCAGCAGGTCGAGGCTACAGTGGCCGGGAGCGGCCACTGCACTCCAGTCTGGGTGACAGAGTGAGACTCCAACTCAAAAAAAAAAACCAAAAACAACAACAAGCGTACCTGCACAATGAATATTTGTATACCTCACCCTGAATTGTACCCCACAATTTAAAAGTAAAAATGAGGGGAATATATATATATTTGTAAATGGTTGCTACAGAGCTAGTCAACTGAAGTAAACCTGCAAATCTCTCTTTTGTGGGGGAACTTTGCATCTGTATGACTCTCCATTAAGGCTTTCTAGACCTTTCCTAGATCTAGGAGAGATTAACTGAGAGCCTGAAACCTTCAGACAAGAAACATTTACTATCTATTCTCTTGGAAGGATACAACCTTTGAGGTTTTATCTACATAACAAAGTCACCTTTGCTAGCCAGAACTTTCTTTCTCCCTCCCAAAACTTGTCTTACCACTAAATTTTGTTTTTATTGATGCTTTGAGCCTACATTCTTTCCTAACTTCAAGATGATGCATAAACTTCTTTACCTCATTGGGGGGTTGGCGTTCATTCTGAAGGCTCCCATGAATGCACATTAATTAAAGTTTCATGCCTTTTCTGGTATCCTCTAATCTTCCTCATGTCAGTGATTTTTAAGCAAACCTTTAGAACATGGATCTCCAACTCCCTGGCTGTGGACCAGGACAATCTTGTTAGGAACTAGGCAGCACAGCAGGAGGTGAGTAGCAGGACAGTGGAGCTCCGCCTGCTGTCAGATCAACCAGTGGCATTAGATTCTAATAGGAGCTGGAACCCTATCATGAACTGTGCATGCGCGGGGTCTAGGTTGCAAGCTCCTTATGAGGATCTAATGCCTGATGATCCTCCCACCAACCATGGAAAAATTGTCTACATGAAACTGGCCCCTGATGCCAGAAAGGTTGGGGAACCGCTGCTTTAGGGGCCTGAAGGCTTTGACCTTCATAGTGTTTACTGAGTCAATTCTATTCTTACACTATCTATCTAAAGATAGAGTCAGATCTCACAGGCTGAGTGTTGAGGTCCCAAGACTGTCTCCCATTTCTGATGTCAATCACAAGACTCAGGTTGTTTTGCCGGTGCTTCTGACCAGTTGGCTATAAATGGGGGATCCCGCAACCTCCTCCTTGGATTAGACTAATTTGCTAGATTGGCTCACAGAATTTAGGGACACATTTACATTTACTGGTGTGTTATAAAAGATATTATCAAGGATACAGATGAAGAGATGCATAGATCAAGGTATGGAAAAGGGAACAAAGCTTCTCTACCCTCCCTGGGCATGCCACTGTCCAGGAATCTCCACAGGTGTAGCTGTAGTAAGAGATCTTCCAAACCTGTGCTTTTGGGTTTTTATGGAGGCATCATTAGGTAGGCATGATTGATTAAAGCATTGGCCATTAGGGATCAATTAAACCTTCAGCCCTTTTCCCCTCCCCAGAGTTTGAGGGTAGGGCTGAAAGCCCCAATTTTCTAATCATGCCTTTGTCTTTCTGGAGACTAGGTACCATCCTGAAGCAGCCTAGGGACTGCCAGCCACTGTCATTTATTTGCATATAAAAGACATCACTTGGAATTCTCTAAGGATTTTAGGAGTGTATGCCAGGAAATGTGGTTGAAAACCAAATACATATATATATATTTTTTACAATATCACAGGAATTGAACTTCTTTTGTATGCTTATTTTCCATCTGTATATCTTCTGGTGAAGGATAGATCTTTTGCCCAATTTTGAATTGGGTTGCTTATTTTCTTATTTTGAGAATGAATACTTACATATTTTGGATAAAACTTTTATGAGATATGTTATTCTCAAATCTATTTCTCAGTCTGTGCTCTTTTGTATTTTGTGACAATGTCTTTCACAGAACAAAGGTGTTGAATTTTATTAAAGTTCAACTTGTCTGTTTTTATCTTTCATGGATTGTACTTGTGGTGTTAAGAAAAAGTATCGTCAAACTTAAGGTCACCTGAACTTTCTCCTACATTTTTTTAGAAGATTTATAGTATGACTGTGTCTAGGTTTTTCATTTTGCCTCTTCTTTTTTTTTTTTAATGTTTTAATGAATGTCCAATTGTTTCAGAACTATTTGTTAAGAAGGCAAGCATTGAGTTATTTTAATGGTAGTTTTCTTTTACCAATACATGTTGTCTTGAATGCTGTAGTTTTAATAATATGTCTTAAAAATCAATTAGCATGAGTTGCTCAACTTAGTTTTTCCTCTAGGAAGACCTACATCTATTTTGCTAGTTATTACAAAATGTTAACTTTTCCATATAAAGTTTAATCAATTTGTCAATATATACAATTTATTTTGCTGATATTTTGATTGGTGTTACATTGAATCTATAGATCAAATTGGGAAAACTGATATGCTAGTAATATTGAATCTTTCAATCTATGAACATGGAATACCTCTTCATTTATTTACATCTTGGATTTCTTTCATCAAAGATGTGTAGGTTTTCACAGATCCTGTTGTGTGCATTTTGGTAGAATAGGAATAAGATCTTAGTCCATGTGTGCTGCTATCGAAAATATCTCAGACTGGGAAGTTTATTGAAGAAAGCCAAAATTGTTTCACTCCAAAATATATGTCTTTGACCAATTTTGAGATGGCTATTTAGAGGGACTGCAAACACAAGAATAGCCCTGAAAAGCTGCTCTTTTGCGGAAAGATTTGCATCTGTAGAGGAAATAAAGTGAGGTAAATAGCAGATGCAAAGAGACTTTCTCTGAGGCCCCCTCTTGTTTAGATCTTGTCAGAATTAACTGAGAATCTGACATCTTTGAAGGCCTGACAGAGAAATGTTTGCCACAGGGTGCTAGCTATTCTTCCTGTAGTCTCTAGATAGTATAAAAGCATCAACCATCTGGCCCTTTCTTTCAGTTTTTGTATATTGTCTGACTCCCTTGCGCACATTGCACATGAACAAATTTGTATGCCTTGTTTTTTCCTGTTAATTTGTCTATTATAAGTTTCCTTTATAGACTTAAATTATTGAATATATTCAGGGGGAAAAGCTTAAACTTACCTTTATTATAAATAATATAAATTTATTACTCACATTTTTGGAGACTAGGAAGTCTAAGATCAAGTAACCAGCAGGTTCAGCGCCTGGTGAGGACTGCAATCAGCTTAAAGATGGTAACTTGAAGGCTGTGTCTTCACATACTAGAAGACAAAAGGACAAAAAGGGCCTAGATAGTTCCCTTCATGAGGGCAGAATCCCCATGGCCTAATTACCTACTAAAATCTTTAACTCTTAATACTATTACATTGGGGATTCTGTTTAACAATTTTGGAGGTAACACAATCATTCAATCCATAGCGTTCCTCCTTTGCCCCCCTAAATTCATATCCTGCCCACAAACAAAATATAATCATTCCATTCCAATGGCCCTAAAAGTCTTAATTTGTTCCAGTACCTACTCTGAAGTTCAGCATCGTATCTAAATCAGATTTGGGTGTGACAAAATGTACAGTCTATCCAAAGCAAATTTTTCTCATCTGTGACTGTGTGAAATCAAACAAGTTATTGCTCCTGAAGTATAATGGTGGGACAGGCATAGAATAGGCATTCCTATTCCAAAAGGGAGAAATAAGCAAAAAGAAATGAGTAACAGGTCACAAGTAAGTCCATAACCCAACAAGGCAAACAACATTAAATCCTGTGCCTTAAGAATAATCTACTTTGACTCCATGTCTTGCCTTCTAAAAACATTGGGATTGGAGTTAGACTCCCAATACCCTGAGAAGCCCCGTCTTTATGGCTTTGCTGAACACAATTTACACAGCAGCTCTCAAGTTGAATTCTAGGGCCTGTGGCTCCCTCAGGCTGGTATTGTACATTGGAGACTCTATGATCCTGAGGTTTGGGGAGTACCCCAACCCCACAGTTTCACACAGCATTGTCCAAGTGAAGATTTTTTTTTCTACATTGGCCCCACCCCTCTGATGATTCTCTGTCTATGCACCAAGGCTCTGTTGACATCTTTTAAAGTCTAAGTGGAGGCAGCCATGCCTGAACAGCTTATACATGCTGTACACCTGCAGTTAGCACTATATGGACACTGTCGAGGTTTACAGCTTGTGACCTTTGGAGGGTTGTCTGAGCCATTAGAGTGACAGCTGAGGAGCACTATACTTTAATGGGTGAGGCGGGGAGAATGTGAAGCAGAGCTAGGCCACAAGCTTTGAGGTTCAAAGGGCACCCTAGGTCCCTCCCTTAAAATCATTCTGCCATCTGAATGGGCTTGTGATGGGAGTGGTAGCCTCAAAGTTCTCCAAAATGCCTTCAGGGTCATTCTACCACTGTTCTAATAAATAGCACCTAGCTTCCTTCTATCCATACTAATTGCCTTATCAAATATGCATTTAGCTATAACCTTTGTATTTTCTACAGAGCAATTTTTTTCCCCTAATGTTTTACATGGCCAGACAGAAAATTTTCCAACTCTTTAATTCTGTTTTCCTTTTGATTACAAATTTTGCTTTTAATTTGTTTCTTTCTTTTTGTATTTTATTATAAGTAGTCAAAATAAAGCAGGCAGCGCCCTCAACATTTTGCTTAGATAGTTCTTCTGACAAATATCTTAGTTTGTCACTCTGCCTCTTCAAAGCAGTAGGTCAAGACATAATTATTTGCCACTTTAAAATAACAATGGCCTTTTATCCAATTACCAATAAGCTTTTCCTCATTTCAATCTGGGGCCTCATGAGAATAGCTTTGGTTGTCTATATTTCTATCAAGATTTTTATCATGACCACTTAGGTAATCTCTAAGAGAATGAAACTCTGTCTACAGCTTGACTCTTCTTCTGAGTACTCACCAAGGTCACCCTTAATGTCCCTTCACAGAACTCAGTTTTCAGTTTTTTCTAACATACATCTGTCTCCAAACACTTTTAACCTTATGTATTTCCTAGTTCCAAAGCCATTTCTATATTTTTAGGTATTTGTTATAGTAATACCCCACTTCTGGTATCAATTTCTGTCTAAGGCTGTTTGTGCTGCTATAACAAAATATCATAGACTGAGTAGTCTATGAACAATATACATTTATTTCTCATGTTTTTCAGGTTGTGAATTCCAAGACCAAGGCATTGGCAAGTTTGTTGGATGGAATAATCTATGAATGTCAATTATATCAAATATAATGCCATTCAGGTCAACTATATCCTATTTATTTTCTTTCTGCTTGATCTATCAGTTATTGCATAAGATATCCCAAAGTCTCCAAATAAAATAGATTTGTCTGTTGTTCTTATAATTCTTTCAGATTTTTCTCATGTGTTTTGATACTCTTTTGTTGGGTTCATATTAATTGTAAATTTTTATCTTCTTGAACCATTTATTATTATGAAATGCACCTCTTCATGCTTAATAATCTTTCTTTTGCATAAGTATGATTTGTCAGAATATAATATGGCTAATCTGGATTTATTTCAATAGTATTAACATGGTTTATCTTTCTTCATCCCTTTGTTATCCCTATATCTGAGTCCTTGAATTTAAAGTGAGTTACTTTCAGGCAACATTTATTAGATATTGTGTGTGTGTGTGTGTGTGTGTGTGTGTGTGTGTGTGTGGTTTTTTGTTTGTTTTGTTTTTGTTTTTTTAAATCAATTCGAACACTGTCTTTTAATTGTAGTATTTTGATAATTCACATTTACAGTAATTACTGATGTAGCTGGACAAATATATAAAATACTTTGTTTTCTATTTGTCCATTTGGTTTTATCCCGCCTCCCTCTCTCTTTGTCTGCCTCTTCTGTTTTTTGTATTATTTAATTTAGAATTTTATGATTTCTCATCTCTTAGCACATCAATTATACTTTAAAAAATTATTGGTTGCTCTAGAGTCTTTAACATATATTTTAAACTATTCTAAATTCACCTTCAAATAATATTTTACCATTTTACATGTAGTACAGATACACTATAACAGAGAATGCCCAATTCTCTTGTGTTTCTTGTGACATTGCTGTTCTTCTAAGACTTTTTTCAGCGAATGCCTTGTTGACAATAAAAACCCTCAGTGTGTAAAAACTTTTTATTTCTCACTAGTCATTTCGTTTGTTGTTGTCTGAGTTTCTTTGATCTATGTTTTTGTCTCTGTCTTAGCCATTATAATTTCAAATAGTTCTCTTGTTCATTTCTTTTTTCTTCTCCTTCTACTATTCTAATTATACATAATTTACACTTTTGAAATTGTCTCAAGGTTTTTGTATATTCTGCTTTACTTTATTTTCATTCTTTTTTTTTTTCTCTTTGCATTTCACTTTGGAGTTTTAGTAAGTTTTGGGAAGAGGGAATATTCACTAATCTTCCAATTAAATCTCATTATTTTAGTGGCCTGTTTTCAGAGCTGTAACTTTCATAAGTGGTTCTCCAGTGGTATAGCTTCTTATTTTTCTTTGCTGCCTATTCCCTTTCCTAGTCACAGTGTTCCAGAGCCTGTTGTGTCTGTTTTTCTTCCCCTATACTTGAAATAAGATAGTATTAAGTTTCAGAACAGTGCTTTGCCTAAGTCCTTTTCCCTGGAGAATGTGTCTTTACTGTGGTCAAGGTTCTGAGACTCACATAATGATTACTCTTCTCCTCTCCCTACCAGAGCCATGAGGAGATCTTTGATTCTTCACTGTGAGAAACTGGTAGTGTTCCTGGAGGTAATGTTCATGAAAGTCTTGTAGTACCCAAAACTGTGGTCCTAAGAACTTTCTTACTCTTTCACTAGTTCACATTCAGAACTTCATCAAAATTACCCTTCAGATAATCAGTGTATGGCCCAAATGCCGTCTATCCCAGGTAAGCCATTCTACTAGATTGCAGTCTCTCTGTGTCTCTACACATTTTGGGTTCTGCAATTTCAATTCACTGATAGATCCTAAAAATAATTTATTTTCAACTTTTTCAGCTTCTTCTTGTTGTGATGATGATATAATTATTTTCAAGCTCTTTACATGTGAGAAATTAAAACTAGAGTGTGTTTAAATGCTATTATGTATAAAATTTTTAACCAGTGGGATTTGTCCTTCTCCCCCCTTTTTTTTAACACAATGACTGGATAAGTATTATCTAGGAAGCATTTTAGAAAAACTAATCTTTAGTTATTATACTAATAACTAATAATACCTAATACTATTATATTTGTGATTAGGTTTCAACCTATGTCTTTAAAAGGACACAAACATTCCAATTGCAGCAGCTATTATTCATTATTCTCTATTTTTCACTTCATTTAATATCTAATTTACAGTCTAATTTATTTTAAAGTAGTTACTATGATCTTAATTATTATATTTTCCACATTCCTTTAAGAAGTTGGTCCTATAGAATACTATAATCAAATATCATTCATCTTTCTTAAGCCTAAGATAGCATGTTGGATCATATTTGACTGGAATCAAGGTATCTATTAAAATTCCAGAAAGACCTTCAAAAGATGATACATGGAAGCATTAATCAAGTTTCTTAAAATGATAGAAGCAATCAATTTAAATCATTGGCAGGAGGGGAATACCAAAAGTCATACTTAGAATTCTATAAGAGAAAATTGCTGAAATTAATTAGTCAGCTATTAGGGAGTTGGAAAATTGGATATGTAAAAGTGAAGTTGGAGATCATGCTTAATATTCTATTAATATAAAAATTAATTCAGAAACCAGAACAGACTTGACCTATCTCTATATAATGCAAAGTTAAGCATATAAATAGCACCCTAGAGTGATGAAATAAATTTATTATCTTAGAACTAGACTGTACAGAGCCTTACAATTTCGGTATAGGTTCTGTTAATTATTATAAGCAACATTTGTATGTGTGTGAGCATGTGTATATGTCTGTGTATGTGTGTTTATATGCTGAAACATATTTTTTTCCATTGCAATAAAGGGAGACAAGGAGAAAGAGTGGGTAACGGCAGAGAGCTATAAAGTTACATAAATGAAGAACCCAGTTTTTAATTTTCTCCCAGGTAATAGAAAAGAAAAATGTGAAGGGTCTTGTGCTTACTTTTGAGCTCTGAAGTTCTTAGTCCTTCAGGAAATATCTATCTCAAAAGTTTAATATGGTGAAGGGAAAATTAAAAATAAATGCCATACTACTGAAGGTATTAAAGAACTAAGAACTATTCTATCAACAGTGAAGAATCTATTATAGTAATAATAATAATAATTCAAGTATGTTAAGAATATAATGGTGCTAGCCTTGAATAAAATATTTAGGGACTCTTCCCCTATATAGAGTGTCTAAAACTTAATCAAAGTGTACTGTTGTTGACACACTGAACCCCTTCTTAGCCAGCATTCCTGAAATTAGGGAGTTGGGATACAACACAATCAAATATTAACACTACAAAGAAAACACAATACTTTCTCCTTTTCCCCTTCTCCAAATTTTAGTTCAAATTTTGATTTTAATTTTATCAAACACATGGTAAATTTGAATTCACTCCTCATCAATCCTCAATTTCTCCTTCAAAAATTAAATGTGTTTTGCCATTGGGTGAGATAAAGGAAATATAATAAAATTGTTTAATTATATACAAAATGATGTATTAGACTCTGTGTGGTTTGCTCCTACCAATTACAATATTGACAATGAAAATTTTAAAAAAGATATGGATCCAATAACATGCTTATGATTGTAAATTAACAGCATGGAGAAGATACTTCACTGATCCCAAAGGGTGAATACAAGCTCATTTAAAGTCAGCTTAGCTAGCAAGCTGTCTTCATGGTATATAATAAGATTTCCAGTACCCTGGATAAGAATAAGGAGCTACAAACTTAAATCATACTACATGACACTTCAAAAGGTTTTTTATCTCACCTAATTTAAGATTCATAACTAAAGCCAGACTATGATTTTATTCTGACATTTCATCTGCTTAGCATAAGGAAGAGTCATCATGACCTCAGAATCTGAGCCAGCCACAGTCATTCAGCAATCTAATTTTATACTCAGTGGGCTGGAATATTTTCCATCATTCTGGAAATGTTCTGGTTCATCTAGGAAACACTCGTTCTTACATTTTTTCTTCTAAATTAGACAATGTAGTACTAGTGATCATGCAGACTAAAGTTAAATGTATTTGTTTTTAAATGTAGATTTTAAAAATCTTGCTAATGATTTTACCAACCCTCTTCAGGTATTTTGCCAGCTGTTTGGTAGCAACTGCTCTCTAGTGCAATTTATACTGAGATATTTGCTTCTTGGAGTTTTACTGATTAAGTGAATCATAAGTATTTAGGATAAAATTTATACTCCTCTCAGTTCCAGATTGATCTGCAACACAGATTGAATTAGAGTCAACTATTAAAATTTTTCACTTTCATGCTTTCTTTTTCAAATACTTAAATACTTAATATTTTTCTTCTGTGAGTTAATTTCAATTGGATGCAATTTCATTCAGCAAATACAGATTAATGAAAGTAGAATAATCAATATTTTTTAAAAAGAATTCTTTTGTATCGAGATACTGGAATTTCTGCAGGTAGATGACTAATATATCTTGAATACAGTGATCAATCCTGTTAAAATCCAGATTAAAAGTGAGCCCATTCATGATCAACTAAAACACGAGCATAATTTGAATAAAAGAAAGAAGATAAAAATAATAAAGGCTATAGTCAGCGAGTTGGGTATACTCTTATAAGATTTCCAGTGAGAAGCAGAGTGGGAGAAATACTTGATTCAGGGAAGATAATACTGCCAATTGCATAGATCTGAAATCATAGTTCTTTTAGTTCCTTTTTAAATATGTTTTAACCTCCCTTCCACAAATCCCCAGAGCAGAATGCTATGACTGAAGCAAAAACCCAAAAAGGGGGGAATATTCATCCAACCGATCATCTGTCCCTTTCCCACTCACAGGAGCCTGAGAAATACCTGCAGATAAACTATAGATTCTGGGCACCCGAATTGAAAAGCTTCCACTCAATTTTTTTTACCATTCGGTAGCTGAACTGCAGTCATTTTTTCTGATTATTGTTTTTAATATTATGCCTCTCAGCAGTGCTTAAGAAGTATCACTTAAAGATGATGAGGTCAAAGACAGTTATGACATTTATTAATACTATTGAAAAGGTCACAACCATAGAGCCAGGGGAAGCATGAAATAAAATAGTATGCTATGGGTAGATGTATTACTACCTTAGCATTCAGAGTGGAGTTAGACTAAAGCATGCTATTACTGAGGCCACAGGTATAAAAAGACATAGAACCTCACAGACGTACACTGAGCAAGATTAATAGTTCTCCAAATGTAATTTACAGGAAATTGCTTGTCCACAAGGACATTGCAGGTTGTCTGTCAGCCCAGGTCTCTCAGTTGAATTACTTTATATTATTTAATTTGCTTATATCCTGCCTAATTCCAAAAGTAATTTGTGCTTAAAATACATACAAGAGGAATAATTAAGTAAAGGAGTAAATTTGAACTAAGATTCAAAAGTATGCAAAATATAATACATCCATGGAGATACTATTACTTGAAATAATCTATGAGGTCTATATTATTGTCAGAATTGACATATAAATTAGGATGAGTTTGCACAAGTATAACACAGAAGGAAACATAAACTGTTAATCACTGTGTTAATGACCTACTATCTACCTTCTCAGTGCTTATAGTCTGTGAGATAAATAGATGCATAGCCAATCTCAATTCACTCTCTAAGATCATGTTAATTGTTTAAAACACGTGGCCTGGAGTTGAACATGACAGGAAGCAATGACACGTACTGGAATGCTGTTGTAGTAACCCAGACAACTAAGGTAGTTTTAGTGGAAATAGAGAGATATTAAAGAGGTGGAATTCACAAAATATAGTGACTTATTTTACGTAGAACACGAAGAAAGAAAAGGAAACCAAAGAGATAGTACCACATTTTTGGTGATTTTACCATTCTCCAAAATTCAGAAATAGGAGGAATATGTTTTGAAGTCAGAGAGGTGAGTTACTCTTTAAACAAATACTGCCGCAGCCCACGCGGCTGCCTTGAGGGTCCTGAGAGAGAGTGGCCAACAATTAAGAAAGACACAGACACAAAGACATAAAAGAAAAGCTGGGGCCAGGTGGGACACTTTCCTCTGATGGAGGAGAAGTGGTCCCGAACTAGCTCAGCATGTTTACTTTATGATCAAGCACAAAGGAAGTTGGAAGAAAGGGATTCAAGGTCTGTGAGGGAGCTATAGCAGAATTTTGTTGCTACCTAAAGACGAGCCTTCCACAGTTTTCTTGTTGTAGCTAGGGCTTTATCTGTACTACATGCACCTGGTGTGTGGGCATCTGAGACACTGTTTTGTGTAGCAGGCTGCATCCCCTGCCTTTGGCTAGGATGCAGAGCTACCAAGCGAGATCTTGCTTAGGAGCTTGGGGCCATTAAGCGAGACCTTGCCTTCGCTTGGGGCCTTTATTCAAGGCCTGCTACAGTGACAGCGCTCGTCTGCTCCCCACATCACATCCGTCCCGACAAAATATAGTTTGAGGTTGCTTAGAAGAAATATAACTATTTTGGGGACGAAGGACAAAGTGAATTTTTCTCTTTAAGAGAATACAGCATAACACAATGAACATTATCTTCAACCATATTTTTATAATAAAGAGTAACTCAAATTTTTTTGTCATTTCTTACATATTTCTTTACTTAGCCCCAAAATAATATTTAAGTATAGTTAAGTGATTATAATAGAAACTCCTTCTTTCTGGGGATTGTTGGGAAAACTATTTCTGCCTCTCTCTTTATCCTTGTAACTACTTCTTTTTGGGAGGAGTGATTTATCTGATTAGTAAATTACCAAGAATCTCATAGATATTAGTTCTCTTTCCTCTATTATTAAAGGCAGATGTGTTGAAAGTGACCACTTCAATATAGTTTTTCTTTAAGACTAGTTTCCGATAACATATCATTCTTCACTAAATCTATGGTTCATAAGGTAAATACATCTGTGTTCAGACCTAGGGTATGCCTTTTACAAGCAGATTTGAGTTACAGCCTACTTTATCCTCGTTCTGAGGACAAGAAGAATATAAAACAGTGATTTCTTTTCGACTGCCTGAGTAAATGTCCAACTTCAGATCAAATCTGTGTATAGATCTCAAATCTGGATTTCATAAAAAGTAGCAGAAATGCCTATTTTTGCTGCAGATACATGTTTTTGAAATCTAATTTAGTTTTCTCAGGAAAAATTGATATTTTGATGTCAATCTGATATCTATGTCTACATTTCAAATCTTAAAGAGTCTGCAGCAGTAGAGATGTAGTTTACGTTGAGAAGGAATCCCCACACAGTCTCTTATTGGAATACACTTTCGAATACTTAGAAGAATGGATGAAATACATGATCAATAGTAGCATTTTGATAAGTGTTTCTCAATTATTATGGCACTTAGATTTTTCTATAAAAAGAGTAGAAATGCATATTCCCAATTCTAATCATAGAAACCCAAATAAACAAATCTCAGATAGAATCCAGAAATATGTATCCACTACAAGAATCACAGGTATTCTGATTCAGATGCCCACGAATCTTCTGTAAGAGACACTTTTATCAGTTTGGGAGAAAATAGCAAATCTTCCAATTAAGCCTTTGTTAAGTATTATTTAGACTTGGAGTCTAAAACTTTACTACTCAGTAGCTATCCCCAAAATACTGTGAATGAAAACAATGTTAATACCTAATCCCAAGCTGATAGTTACCTATATTATGGATTAAAATAATAAGTTTAGGTGACAAAGTAATATAATTCAATTAATAATTTAAAGTAGAAAACACAAGGAGTAGTTAGCAATAGGATCAAAAGCCAAAAAGTCACCATGTAGAGAAAGGTTTGAGAGGTGTAATGAATTATCTTTCAATTTAGTTTTGAGGAAGAAAATATCAGAAAATGAACATACTTTTTATAAAACTGAAAAAAGATATTAGAATAGAGAATAAACCAGTTGGCAATTGAGCAGAAAGACAGCCATGGAGTAATGAAGACATGTACAACAGAATCAGAGCAGAGTATACAATGTTTTAGTTGATGTTAATAAACAATAAATAATCTCCAATGAGAAAATTAATTTTTGTATTTACTTATGTTATATTCATTACTTATTATGAGCTTATTACTACAGTGACCTAATTTCCCTTTGTGTTTGTGTATATGTTTTCGTTGTAAGATCTTTGGAATCACTATGACAATGGGTCTTGTGTAAATTATTAATAAAATCATGTTCTTTTCTAAAAGAATTACCTTCCTGCATACAGAGTGAGGCTATCAAACTTGAGATACTTAACTTCTTGAAATGTAGCTTCTTGAAATGTTTCATCCTTTCTCCTTTTCCAATATATGCATATAAAGCTACAAATGTCTCTATATCGTCTGCTTTAGCTGCATCCCACAAGTTTTAATAAGTGATATTAATTGTACTCCATTTCATGTATTTTATGATTTTATTGTGATTTTTTTTTGACTCGGGTTGTTTTGAAGCATGTGCTTAATTTCTAAGCATTTAGAAATTTTAAAACTGTTCTGTTGTTGCTTTCCAGTTTAATTCCACTTTGATAAGAAAATCCTGATTATTGAGTGTCTATCATATAGTTCATTTTGAGAAATGTTTTACTTTTACTCACAAATGATGTGCATTCTGTCCTCTTGATGTAGTTTTCTATAAATGTCAAATGGGAAAAGTTGGCTAATTGTTTTGTTTAAACATTATATATCTTGTACTGTTGTGTGTTATCTTTGCTTAACAGTTGCTAAGATTTCTGTTTAAATCTCAACTATAATTATAAATGTGTTTTTCTTATTATGTCTTTAAATTTTGGCTCATTGCATTTTGAATCAAGGTTATTGGCCACATATAAATTTAGGATTTTCATGCCTCTATGTTTATTTTTTTTATAAATTTCTTTTATGTATTTACTTTCTTTTTTTTCTTTTCTTTTTTTTTTTTGAGTTGGAGTCTCACTCTATTGCCCAGGCTGGAGGGCAGTGGCACGATCCCAGCCACCGCAGCCTCGACCTTCTGGGCTCCAGCAATACTTCCGCCTCAGCCTTCCAAGTAGCCGGAACTACAGGCACGTGCTACCACGCCTGGCTAGTTTTTGATTTATTGTAGAGAGGAGGTCTCACCAAGTTGCCCAGGCGGGTCTCGAACCCGCGGGCTCAGGCAGTCCACTAGCCTCAGCCTCCCAAAGTGCTGGGATTACTTTTATTTGTATAAATTTTGAAGATACAAGTGCAATTTATTTTACATGCATAGATTTCATAGGTTGTCAAGTTGGAGATTAAGGTTCCATATGTTTATAAAGGCCCTTTTATCTACATAAAATGTCTTTACATGACTCTAACAATGTTTCCTACATTATATTATAATTTCATAGTCTTTCTTTTGGTATTTGTGTATTTTTATGGCAAGATTTTTTCAATTGTCTTCTTTCAATCTATGTTCTCATCTAAAGTATGATTTTTATAAAGAGAAAACAACTGGACCTTTCATTGTTCTATTCTTTCTGATAATATTTGTCAGTTAACTAGGTTTATGTGTTTTACATTTAATCATCAGTATAGGTTGATTTAAGCCAACCATCTTCCTACTTATTTTCTAACCACCACTTGTATTATTTATTTTTTTATTTATAATTGTCTAGTCTTCCCTTGAATGATTAATGATTTTTACTGTTTTTTAATTTAATTTAATTTTTTCTTAGTCTTGATTAGAAACTCAATTTACTGTTTTATTTTATCTCCTTTACATATGTGTTATTTGTACCATTTTATATCATTCTTTTAGCAATTGCTAGTAATTCAGAAATGAAAATATTCAACATGGCTGCTTATAGCCTGACTTAATATGTATTTTTATCATTTTTCAAACCACATGGGAAAATTACCAAAATTTAACTCTACTTTCCCCCTTCCTAAGCTTTCTCCTATTGCTATTATAGATTTTATTGTTTTATTTGCTTTAAGAATCACACATCGTAGTTAAATATTTTTGGTATTAATTATACAAATATGTTTAATTTGCCCACTTTTTCTTCATTTATGCTGCTCTTCACTCTTTTATGCATCATCAAGCTTTCATTTAGAATCATTTTCCTTCTGCACAGATGCACTTGCAATAACTCATCAGAAGTGTCTCAAGTGGCTGATAACTTATAAGAGGACTAGGAACACCTCACCCTGAAGTTACTCACACGTCTTATCTCTCTAGATCCCCGATCATCCCCTTTCCCAGTGAAGTATAGGCAGAGTATGCAACCATTAGTAATATAAGCAGAATATATAACCATTAGTATATAATCATTAGTAATGAGCAGCACCCTCCAAACAAACTGTGCAAAAGACACAAAAGAATGTCTAACAGAAAATCTCAAATACAAAAAACAAAGCACAGTCAAGACTCAACAAAAATATGATGAAAGCCAATAACATAAAAAGCTTATAGCAGCAAACCAAAGTAATTATAATTGCATTAAATATTCTGGAAGTCTAACATGAACAAATAATTAAATCCATCCCCTTTATTATAATCCCAAAGTTTTAATTTCCAGTTTTTATACTGACTCCATGCCATAATTGCGCTGCTTTCCATGAATTTTTTCGTGATATGTTTGCTTGTGCCTTCCTGAGCAGAGGCTGAAAGTTTGTATGCATTTACTTTGCCTCTCCCAAGGCTAAGATAAATTTTGATCTTTTAGCCGGGCTCAGTGGCTCAGCCTGTAATCCCGCGCCTTTGGGAGGCTGAGGTGAGTGGATTGCCTGAGCCCGTGGGTTTGAGAACCGCCTGGGCAAGTGAGACCTCATCTCTACAATAAATCAAAAAATTAGCCGGGCGTGGTAGCACACGCCTGTACTTCCAGCTACTTGGAAGGCTGAGGCGGAAGGGTCGCTGGAGCCCAGCAGGTCGAGGCTGCGGTCCCTGACACTGCACTCCAGTCTGGGCGACAGAGTGAAACTCCAACTCAAAAAAAAAAAAAAAAAAAATTTTTGATCTTTAATGAATAAGTACTCAGAATTTTAAAATCTTATATAAAAGTGATCTGTGGGATTCAACTTTAAATCAAATATAATCATCAAGATAGAAATTCATCAAATAATATTCATCAATAAAAACTACATAGACATAACTAAAATTGATGAAATGGTTGCTGAAATATTTTATAAAATGGTAGTTTATGCCCGGGTTTTTGAGGGAAAAAATAGAGCTAAATAAAGAATTACTTTTCTGGAATATCTAGCCATGAAATCTTTCCAGAATGCAGCTCAAAGATATTGATTGTGAAAAGTATGAAAAGATATTGATTGTGAAAAGAATGAATAAGAAAAATAATTAAAATAGAAAATGAAAGTAGACATTCCAAATACCTTCTAATGGAAAATGAAGGGGAAAGAAACATGGAAGAAAAAAAAATTTAAAGAAATAAGAGAATATTCCAAAACTGAGGAAATATGTGCATACACAAATTGAAAGGGCCCTTAAGTGCTAAGCAGAAAAAGATAAAATAAATATTCTTTAGAAATATGTAATAACATTGGAAACCTCAACAAATGTAAAAAATCTGAAATATTTCAGACAAAAAATAGGTTTATAATAAATCATAATCAAACTTACATCAAACTCCCCATCAACAACAGAACACAGGAAATAATAAACACCATTTTGAAAGGAGAAATAGAGATTCTATACTTAAGCAAGTACAAGGTTGAAGTATCAATAATTTAAACATGAAAGTACTCTCAGAGAGTATATCACTTACATACTTTTTAGTGAAGAAATTTTTAGAGTATACACTTAAGGGAGAAGAAAATTTAATCCAAGAGAAAGAATTAATTTGAAGAAAACATGAGCAAAGAAATTAGTATAGGTGAATGTTAAGTATAAATAGGTATACATAGGAGAAGTTAATCAATCTAGAAATAGCTTGCCAGACAAAAATCAATGGGGAATGTGACAGACTCTCATATTGACCAAATTTGACAAAAGACAGCTAGAGAAATCAAAAGCAACATTAGGTGTTTGTTTTTCTCAGGCACAGAACAGCGATGCTTATTAATTTCATACATATTTGGAAAACATAGTTTAAATAGGTGCAATTAATATTGAATGCTAAAAGACTTCCATTCTTGGAGACTATCAGTGTATGGGAAAAAGACTCCCACAATAAAGTACAAATATCACTGAATTACTACAAACATACTTCTGAAAGCATTTCTGCCCCCACCCCCTGGGGGGGGGCAGTTATCCTCAAAGACAAACAAAAATAAATTAAAATGAAATCAAAATCTATATAATAATGCCATCAATTGTTCTACCTTGGGGTAGAAGTGAATAGAATGGCCAAGTCCTTGAAACAAAGCCTTTTAGTCCACAGCAAGGGATGAGCATATGAGGGTGGAATTTTAAAGCACTAAAGTAGTTCCAGGTAAGTAGTATTTTTGGCTCCTGGAAAAAGTCAACACAAACACATCTCATCAAAACCCAAACTAAATAAATCATCAACTCAACTCTCACTTAGTCAGATCAAAAATATAAATAAATAAAAACCTCAGCAACCACTGCAATGACATTTAACAAAAAGGAAAGTCTGATGAAGTTGAAACTGACCTGAAAAGAGGTAGTAACTAAAGACCACACAGTTTTTACTGGAAAATTTGATGAAAAAGCTGACCAGGAAAACATTGCTAGGCTTCTTGTTTTCAGTAAAGACATTTTTTCTCCAGAGGCTCAGCCAAGCTAGAGACCCTAAAAAACAAGTTTTTCTACCTACATGGTTAATTTGTCTCTGTAGCCCTGTCCTCATTCCTCCTCTCTTCATATACCTTTCATCCAGAGTCCCTTGAAGGTGCCCTAAGAGATGTAGCATCACAATGGCACTGAAAAAATACTAGGCATATTCATCACTGATTTGTCAGAATATGTAAGAAAATACTATAGTGGGGATGAGGTTTATTTTAATTTATTGAGTACGGTTTATAATTACTTTGACTTCTGAAATAGAGTAGCAAGTTCAAACATGAAAGAAGGAAGAAATTTTAACTCAAACTGCTGAATAAAAAGTCTAATTGCCAATTTAGTTAGTTTTCAGACTACAATGACAAAACTTGAGAAAGTTTATACTTGTTGAATGACTCGAACTTAGATTAGAACATAATAGAATAGAATAATACCTAGATTAGCAGAAAACGGGGTTCATGATCCAATGTCCTTCTACATATTGATTTTCTTAGACAAGTAACCAGTTTTTGCAGAGTTTTTCTTTTTATCAAATAAAAAATAAAAATCTTAATAAAGAGAACATTAAAAAATCAAATTGATAAATAGGGGAAGAAATCTCCTATAATACAGTCTCAGAAAACAACTTTGGTATTAAAAATTTTATGAACACACACATGCTCATATGCTGTTTCTTTAATAAGAAAGAAAGATATTGCAGAGCAAAGAAAACATGTTACAAACTGGAACAATATAATAGCTTATCTAATAAAATAAATTAGAAACAGCAAGGAACAATCGTCATTGCTGAAATCTGTATTGTCACTTTAAGCACTGAGGAAAAGGACAAAAAGATCAAAGTGATAAGAATGAGATAATAGGTATAAAAAGACTGATGATCCAACAAATTTTCCTAAAATGGAGGATGCATCAATTGAATCTGAAAAATGAATTCAGAGAAATGACACAGCAAAATTTTCCTGGAATAAAAAATTGCATCAACAGATTAAAATATTCCAATTATACCAAAATGAATTAAAAGATAAAAATCAACATTGAGTTATATACTGGATGTTAAAATGATTAAATATTTTTGAACCATACTTCATCAAGGTGGAAAAAGAAAGTCACCTACAAAGAGAAGATTGGGCTGGACTCAGACATTCACAAAACTAGAAACAAGGTACTGAGAAAATATTGTTACCAACAAAATAATATTCAACCTCATTTTTACTTCTGTTAAAAAACAGAAGGAAGATATTCACAAATATGGGGAAACTCAGAGAAGATAGTATCATGAGCCTTTTGGGGAAAAACTATTGACATTTTGCTAACCAAAAGTTAATTCAGAAATAGAGAAGCCATTCAGAAGAGCTGGTGGTATTTATTGAAATCATAGAAATATAAAACTAAGGTTTTGAAACACGGAGAATTGAAGTTGCAGACCAGAAATGTGTTTCAAGTTCTAACCCAAGTGACAATATATTTAAGAAATCAAAAGTTGTAGAGAACAAATTTGATTGAAGATTATAGTGCTAATAACTTTATCTTTCATATATGACAGTTAATAATAATTTATTTGTTAATAAATATATGTTAATAAAATGGAAATATATAATTGACATGAAATATAGCAATATATTAGATATTATAAAATAGAAATACATTTTCAAAGGAAATACAAATGACTTTAGCATTTCTTATACCCATTAAAATTCTGAATTTATCTTCTGTGCTTACTATCTGCATTTCTCTCTCAAACCTGATACAATTAGTCCTTTACTCCTAATACTCAATGAAAACTGCTCTCGTTATCAACACCAATAGGTTCCACTCCATTGAGTTGTCACACTCAAAGTCATTTCTGAACCCACATCTTATTTCCTTTACCTGTAGCATTTGACATACTGATTATTCCCTTTTCCTGGCAAGACCTGCTTTCCTTCTATAGGGCTTTACAGAATGTCTACCGGTTTTTCTTTGATGTCATGGCTTGTTTGCACCTTTTAAATATTTCAATTAACCCTTCTTATACTAGCAACTATAAATGTTGCATCGCTCCTGGATTTATTTCTTAGACTTCTGCTGTCTATGCTGACTTATTTGGTTATCACTTGTCATTTCATCAACATATGAAGTGAATTGAAAGAATCAATATACTGTCAATTTCTAAACCTTATTCTCAGCTTAGACCTCTTCTTGAATTCTAAATTCAAATATCCAACCACTTCCTTGATATCTAAATTTGAATGTCTGATAAACATCATAAACTTATGTCTAAAGTGGAACTCATGATACCACTCCCCAAACTTATTTCTTATCCTGCTAAGCCTCCAGTGTTCCCCATAGTAGTAAACGGAAACATTATCTTTCCCATTGACTCCTTTCAATTATATTTCATTGGCAATTACTCAGCAAATCCTGTTGGATATACCTTCAAAATATGGCCACTTTTACTGTAACTTAATAAAAATGGATCATTTCAATAGACTCAGTGGTTTCCCTGTTTTCCCTGTTTTATCTTTATTTCTACAATATATTCTTAGAAGAATATTCAGAATGCATCCATTAAAAATTATTTTTTTTGAAAATTTACTAATATATTTTCTATATTACAGCAAAATATTAATAATAGTAATAATAATAACAATGGCTTTTATTTGTTTCTACAATTTGATCTGTAATCCATCTCTGGATTACAGGTAATAATAAACTATGGTCATCTGGTATGAAGACTTTATTGAAGGCAAAACTTTGAAGGACTAGTAAGACATTACTATAGTAAAATTTATAATAATGAATAATCCAAGAAAGTTGTTTCTAAACACACTGAAATTTGCCAGGACTGAACTATAAGCTTGATGTCCAGGCAATGAGGAATTTCTCTTCTATAGTAAAATTCCCGACTCTAGCCAGACAATGAGGAATTTCTCTTCTATAGTAAAATTCCCAATTGTCGCCACAGTGTTTTGTCTAGAGTTAACCAAATTACAACATCAGCTGAATTTACAGCCTTGACCAGACACATGTATGAAAACAAAGGATCTGTGAATTTAAAGAAAGACATAACAGAGGAATCAGAAAGAAAGAAGGAAAGAAAGAAAGAAAGAAAGAAAGAAAGAAAGAAAGAAAGAAAGGAAGGAAGGAAGGAAGAAAGGAAGGAAGGAAGGAAGGAAGAAAGAAAGAAAGAAAGAAAGAAAGAAAGGAGAGAGAGAAGAGGAAGGAAGGGAAACTGAGGGAAGGGGAGGGAAAGGGAGGGGAGGGAAGGATGAACAGAGGAAAGAAGGAAGAAAGAATGAATATTCTTTTCTCTTATTTTTTTATGCTTTTGATACCTTACTTGAAAATCTTGTGATGTTACTAAAAAACTTTATTGACAAAGGCAAGCAAATTTTTCATTATTTCTGAACACTTTAAAGCTTCTAGAGTCAGAGTCTAGGATGCATCAAAAGAATAATGTAAATTTAAAACAAAAAAGTATAAACTCAAATTTCAAAATGTTGATCATTTATACTAAGAACAACCTGAAGAATAAGTGGGAATAAATTCTACAGTGATAGATCAGAAACTAAGTTTATCAATTTTGATATGCATACCAGGGATTCTGAACTCAAGAAGCTGTGTAACATAATTAGGGGAATTGTTAATTGACTAATATATAGGCTTAATCAACCATCTGAACTAACAGAAATGGAATTCTCAGAATTTCTTGGTACAAAAGGTATACTTTTAAAATATGCCCAAACCTATATATTCCATCTCACATGCTCCTCTTTTAATATAATCTTCGTACTTTTTCACCAAGAGTGTGTAGGTCTACGGTTTCTCTCCTTGAAATCCAGACAGGCCTGTGACTATGGAAAAAGAACTGCTTGCAACATATTCTTCAAGGGATAGTGGCTTTTGGAATCAAGCCACCAAACCTTGAGTATGGCAAGCAGCCACATGGAAAGGCCAGATAGAGCTCCTCCAGGCGCAGCCTCAGTCAAGGTCCCAGTTGATAACCAGCATCAAACCCCAGACCAGTAAGCCAAATGTCAGATAATTCTAAATCATCCTGCCTGACACTGCGTGCACCAGAGCCCAGCACAATTTGCCAGTTTATGAGCAAAATATATGTATTTTGTTGTTTTAAGCTACTAAGTTTTGTTATAGTTTATTACTCACCAGTGGATAGCCAGAACACGTGGGATAAGGGTTCATTCCTTTTTTTTTTTTTTTTTTGGTGAATAGAGAACCTTTAAAAGTTTTATTTCTTTTTATATTTTTTTATAAAGATGTGGGGTATAATTCAGGGTTACGTATACAAAAGTTGATTATGCAGGTACCCTTGTTGTTGAGGTATGACTCTCCCTCCCCTAGAAGTTTTCCTCAACTACCTATCCCACCCTCCCTTCCCTGAAAGTTTCCCACTACTGCCAATCCCTTTCTTATAGTATTATAATTGTTCAAGGTCCGCTTATGAGTGAGAACATATGGTATTCAGTTCTTTGTTTCTGTGATAGATCACTGAGAATGATCAACTCTAAATCCATCCAAGTTGCTGCAAAGTCCATATGTTTGTCCTTTATGGCTGCATAATATTCCGTTGTATATATGTACCACCTTTTTTTTTATCCAGTCCAGTTTCAATGGGCAACATGGTTGGTTCCATGTTTTTGCTATTGTGAATAGCACTGCAACAAACACACATATGCAGGTATCTTTTTTTAGAATGATTTGAGTTCCTCTGGGTATATTCACAATAGAGGAATTGCTGGGTCATATGGAAGATCAATATCTAGTTCTTTCAGAAATTGCCACACTGTCTTCCAAAGAGGTTGCACTAGTTTGCATTCCCACCAGCAGTGTAGAAGTGTTCCTTTTTCTCCGCGTCCTCGCTAGCATCTGTTGCTGTTTGTTTCATTAATGATGGCCATTCTTACTGGGATTAAGTGTTATCTCAATGTGGTTTTGATTTGCATTTCTCTGACGATAAGTGAGGCTGAGCACTTTTTCATGTGTCTGTTGGCTGCCCATATATCTTCATTTGAAAAGTATCTGTTCTTGTCTTTTGTTTACTTTTTAATGGGGTTGTTTGTTTTTTTCCTTTCGGTGTGTTTGACTTCCTTGTAGATCCTAGATGTTAGGCCTTTGTCAGATATACAGTTGGCAAATATATTTTCCCCTTCTGTGGGCTGTCTCCCTGCTCTCTTGATAGTTTCTTTAGTTTTGCAGAAGCTCATTAGTTTGATGAGGTTCCACTTGTCTATCTTAGTTCTTAAGGTATGGGCATTTAGGGTTCTGAATAGGAATTGGTTGCCAATTCCAATTTCCATAAGGGTGTCTCCTGCGTTTTCTAAGATTCTCATAGTTTGAGGTTTTACGTTTAGGTCTTTGAGCCTTTTAGAGTTAATTTTTGTGTATGGTGATAGGTAGGTGTCCTGTTTCAATCTTCTGCATGTGGTCAGCCATGTTTTCCAGCACCATTTACTGAATAGGTTCTCCTCTCCCCAGTGGTTGGTGGTGGATACTTTGTCAAAGATGAGTTGGTTGAGAAATTGAGGCTTTGCTTCCAGAATCTCTATCCTGTTCCATTGGTCTATATGCCTGTTCTTGTACCAATACCAGGTTGTTTTGATTACTGTAGCCTTATAGTAAAGTTTGAAGTCTGGAA
>CAUYQG010252692.1:0-16006 GCA_963574415.1 Tarsius wallacei
TTGGAAGAGGAGAAATAAAACTGTGATTATTTATGACTGATGCGGCTGTGAACATTAAAGTAAAAAATAATAAATCATTTGTCTTAGTGAGTTTGGCAAGCTTTCTGACTTTGGTCAATTTTATTTTATTTTATTTTTTGAGTTGGAGTCTCACTGTGTCACCCAGGCTGGAGTGCAGTGGCATGGTCTTGGCCACCCCAGCATAGACCTGTTGGGTTCCGGCGATCCTTCTGCCTCAGCCTTCCAAGTAGCTGGAACTACAGGCGCATGCTACCACGCCCAGCTAATTTTTTATTTATTATAGAGATGAGGTCTTGCCAAGTTGCCCTGGCTGGTCTTAAATGGACAGACTCAGGCAATCCACTCCCCTCAGCCTCCCAAAGTGCTGGGTTTATAGGCTGAGCCACTGAGCCCGGCCAATTTTTTTTTAAATTGTAGAGACGAGATCTCCCCATGTTGCCCAAGCTGGTCTCGAACCCACAGGCGCGGGGCATTCCTCTCACCTCAGCCTCCCAAAGTGCTGGGATTATAGGCTTGAGCCACTGCACCAAGTCTGGCCAATTGTATTTTAATAGATAAGCAACAAACAATTAGAAAATGAAAAGCTTAAAGAACACACTTTTTACTATGGCATCAATAGTGTCAACCAAAATATGTAAGACCAAAATATGTAACAACAAAATCTGTTGTTTTCTGACTCAAAAAAAAAAAAAAAAAAGAAATGCATGTACATTCACCAAGAAACTCATATCAAAAGTGTAAAATATTATTGAGTGACATTAAAGACCTAAATAAATGAAGGACTTGATATTTTAAAGCAGTAAATTCTTTCCTCAAATTGATCTGTAAATTCAAAGCAATCTCAATAAAAATCCCAAAGTGTGTGTATGTTTGTGTGGAGGAATGGATATACTGAATCTCAAAGGCATAGGGCAGTGGAAAAGGACACAGGACCCAGGCTATTCTCGAAGAAGGTAGGACAACTTGTTACCATATGGCAAGACTTATTATAATGCAACAGCAATTCAGGCAGTGTGATTTGGTACAAAAATTGAAAAACAGACCAATGGAAAGGATAGAAAGTTTGGGATCAGACACACACATGAACATGTGTACCGCAGAGCAGTGTGAAAAGGTAATGGTCAACTGTAGGTGGATTATAGACCAAACTATCAAAGATAAAACAACAGAATACTGGAAGATATGATAAGAGAAAACCTTTATGACCTTGGGGTAGAGAGCTTAAGAAGAATATAAAAAAGAAAAACCAAATAAAAGCCCTAATCACAAAGGAAAAGATACCTAAATTAAACCTTATAAAAATTAAGAATTTCTGTTTTTAAAAAAGAAAATATCATCATTAAGAGAGTATAAAGGCAAGCTGCATAGAAGACGTTTTCAAAGGGCCTGTGATTAGAATACATACAGACATCTTACAAGTCAATAAGGAAAACATTAACAGTAGATAAAAAAATGGGCAAGACACTTGAATAGGTACTGAATAAGAAAGGATATCCAAATGGCTAAAAAACATTTGAAAAGGTATTAAATCTTGTTCATAATCAGCGAAATGCAATTTAAAACCACAATAAGATATCACTATAGATTACTAGTATCTTTTTTTTAAAAAGGATTGATATACTATTTGGTGAGTATGTGAAGTTATGTGAACTCTCATTCACTGGTGGGAGTGTTAATTGGAACAGCTGCTTTAGAAAGTAGTTTGTCATTAACTATTAAACTTGAAGCTTTGCAGACCCTATTAGTGAGCATTTTTATTTACTTCTAGGTAAATACCCATAGAAATGCAGTGCAGTGGCTCAAACCTATAATCCCAGCACTTTGGGAGACTGAAGTGAGACAATTGCCTGAGCTCAGGGGTTCGAGACCAGCCTGGGCAACTTGGTGAGACCTCATCTCTACAATAAATAAAAAATTAACTGGGCATGGTGATGTGCATCTGTAGTTCCAGCTACTTGGAAGGCTGAGGTGGAAGGATTGCCTGAGCTCTGTAGGTCCAGGCTGCAGTGGCCATGAGTGTGCCACTGCACTCCAGCCTGGGTGACAGAGTGAGATTCTGACTCAAAAAAAAAAAAAAAAAGAAAGAAATGCATGTACACGTGCACCAAGAAACTCATACCAAAATATTCACAGAAGCATTATTCACAATAGCCCCAAACTGAAATAATCTAATGTCTTTGAAAAAATAAAATGGATGCAAATTTGTGGCACATTCCTCAATTGCATGCTATATAGTCTTGAAAATGAATAAAGAGAAACATCTGAAGTGATTTCAGATCAGGCAGAGGCAGTGAACAGTTCTCTTTAATTTTTTTACAATGATTCTTAAAAAATTTTTTTTGTTTTAAAGTTATTTGTAGAGACAAGGTCTCACTATGTTGCCCAGGCTGGTCTTAAACTCCTGGGCTCAAGCGATCCTCCTGCCTCAGCCTCCTAAAATACTGGGGTTATAGGCATGCATCACCTCACCCAGCCATATTTTTTACAGTTATCTTATATTCCATTAGAAAAACATTTCTGGCAGTCTTGACTTTTAAGATAATAAGATATTGATATTTTAGCATATGCTGTTCTCTGTATCTAAAATGCAAATCTTTCTTCTTTTCCACTTCCTTATTTGATGTTTATCTCAGAAGTCATTTCTGCGAAAACTTGACTGATACCTTCCAAGACACTTCAGAAGCACAAACTTTCTTTTTTTCTTCCCAAACCATCTTGCACATACTTCAATTGCAGTATTTATGGCATTTCATTATAATTACAGATAGCTTTCTTTTTCCTATAGTTCACTATGCCTCATGTAATGGAGATAAGTTTGTTTTTATTAACTTTAATTCTGATGGCAAGCAAAATTCTCAGTTTTTAACATATAGCATAGGCCTCAAAAGTTGTTGTCTAAGCTTTTTTTTTTTTTTTTTTGAGTTGGAGTCTCACTCTGTTGCCCAGGCTGGAGTGCAGTGGCATGCTCACAGCCACCACAGCCTCAACCTGCTGGGCTCAGGCAACCCTTCCACCTTAGCCTTCCTAGTAGCTGGAACTACAGGCACACGCCACCACGCCCACTCAATTTCTTGATTTATTGTAGAGATGAGGTCTCACCAAGTTGCCCAGGCTGGTCTCGAACCCCTGGACTCAGGCAATCCTATCGCCTCGGACTCCCAAAGTGCTGGCTTTATAGGCTTGAGCCCCTGTTGTCTAAACTTAATTAACCTTTTCAGGAATAGCAATGTTGGTGTGTAAGTACGCCACAGATGCCCAAATCCCCATATGTGGGAGTAGGAAGCACACAGTTACTTCAAGGATAATTCATGTCAGAAGCTTAGACCAAACTTGGGCATACGCCTGTTGATGCTGATATCGGTTTTGGTTATATGCATATCGATGCTTTAGTTTTTTTTCAATGTTGACATTTTTGTTTGAAGTCATCTACTGTGAAAGTGGTGAGGTGGCTGGGTCTCTTCTAATTTTCAGATGGACTCTACATAGTTTGGGTAAAGTGAACCACATTAGTCTGGGAATCAGGTCATAGGTAACCTCCTCATGCTTTATTCTTCACAAAACTTTCAATTCACGTGTACAATGAACAAAAATAACAGCATCTGCGAAACCCTGTGCTCTTAGGGAATGCAGCTTATTTTTCCAAGTAGATAATTTTAGCTTTAGTTTTACAGTAAGAGCAGCATTTTAAAGTGGGAAACAGGAAACAGCCACAAAGGAAATGGCTTCAAATAAGGGACCAAAGTTTCCAGTAACACACTCATTGTGGATTATTGTCCTTTTCCTGCCTATAAGAAAGTTTACACAAAGGCTGTCATCTCATCCTCAGATAGAATTTGTGGCTTTTAAGGCAATATTTTTGCAATAACCCTCAAGGCAAAAGAAAAGAGAATCAATATGGTCTAAATTTCTCATATATCATGGGTTTACATAAAAGGAAATTAGAAATAAAAATATCTATGGCAATGAATGCACTATTTTTAGCTCAAGAGTCTGAAACTGAATATCCCAGGTAAGGCATGAATAAAAGAGAGAAAGACAGACAGACACACACACACACACACACACACACACACACACACCCAGAGAGAGAGAGAGAGAGAAAGAGAGAGGCAGGCACTACGATCTAAGTCATAATCAAGCAAAAACGTGGATAATAAAAGCCAAGTGGTGATTGAGAAAGAGGACTTGGTCCCAAATCAGAAGAGATTCTTTCTCACCCATGGGTGTTATGGGTTTAGTTTCTCCTAAAGGTGGGTGTGGTAATTAACATCAAGACTACTCTATAGGTGAACTTGCATATTATAGTTTTTGAATTATACTCTCCATTAAGAAGTTGTATACTGATTATTAGACAGAGTAGGTTCAGCTATTCTCTTGCCAAATACTTAGGTTGTCCTTATAATTCCCCAATTTATATTTACATTTTTTTCTTTGTTTCTCTGATAGATCACACAGTATTATGAGTACCATAAGCGGACCTTGAACAATTATCATAATACTATAAGAAAGGGATTGACAATAGCTGGAAACTGCCAGGGGAGGGGGGAGGGTGGGATTGGCAATAGTAGGACACACCTCATCAACAAGGGTGCCTGCATAATGGACATTTGTATACCTAACCCTGAATTGTACCTCACATCTTCAAAATAAAAAAATAAAAATAAATTAAAAAAACATATGGTTATTCATACACACACACACACACACATAAATTTTCAGTTTATTCGAGATAATTTTATTTATTTTAAATTCAGGGGGTATATGTGCATATTTGTTACATGAGTATATTGCATACTGGTGAGAATTGGGCCTCTGGCATACCCATTACCCGAATGGTAAACATTTTACCAAATGGGTAATGTTTCAATGCTCTCCCTTCTTCCACCCTCCCCAGTATTGGAGTCTCCAGTGTCTTATTACTTCTATTCTTATGTCCATGTGTACACACTGTTTAGCTCCCACTTATAAGTGAGACCAAGTGGGATTTGGTTTTCTGTTTTTGAGTTCACTTAGCTCCATCCATGTTGCTGCAAAGAACATGATTTATTCTTTTGCATGGTTGAAAAGTCTCTATAACTCCCAATTTAAAACATCCCTTCAAGTAGAATTGATGTGTTAAATCATCCCCAGGGGAGACCAGTTAGCAATCCAGCAAGGCAATAAAGAGAATAACAAAAATTATCATCTCCTAGAGAAAACAAACAGACAACTCTACTTATATTTTGATGTGTTAACTGCAATATTAATTTTTCCAGAGGTGTGATCCATGGAAAATGTTCATCAAAATCTCCTAGGCTACTTCTTAAATGCATAAAGCCCCACCATAGACCTACTGAATCTTCAGGGGCTGGAGTCCTAGAATCTATTTGTCCGACATCATGATGAGAAGTTCCTAGAAAACTCGATAACTGTGCAAGTGTTAGAAATGATGCTGAGAGGTTATTTGGTATGTTGAAGGCCAAACACAAGTAAGTGTCAGGGCTATGACTTGAACATGGGTCTGCTGACCTCAAATCCAGCATCTTTATTACTCCAGCCACCTCCTAGGCTCATCCCTTGATGTTTGTGTAGCACTTCTCGACTCCAAATCTCTGGTATGTATACCCACCGGTCCAATCTCTGAGAAAGTACAATCTGAAGAAAAAAGCCACCTTTTCTGAATTTTGCATCAAGACCATCCCTGGTCAACAAATCCTGAATATATTCTCACACGAAGCTCCTTTCCATAGACACAGGGAAAACTGATATGTTTTTCTCATTAAAACTTTTAAGTCATAGGAGAGAAAACTCTCCATAGAACATGAATAGAGAAAAAGTCACTGCTGTGAAAAGAGCAAAAGCCATCATTTCTGCAGGGAGCTGGGAATGGAGAAGCCATCAGAGCTGTGTTCAGTGCCAGCTTGGAAAGGGAACTGCATGAAGCCAAGCACAGGGACTGAGCCCCTGACGATGGGTGGGAGATGAAATTGCTTTGTCGGACCACCCAAAGTTGCAATTTGAATAATGCCACATCCCCGTGGCCAGCAGGGAAAGCAGTGATGACCTCTCTGCAAATGGGCATGAGATTTCAAACTAGCACACCCACAGGCAAAATCCCTGAGATACAACCATAAACCACAGTTTGGATCTGAGCCGCATGGAAGCAATTAGGAGACCCATCTAGAAAGCCGTGTAGGAGAAAAATCTCTCTAGCTTTATGAAAATGTTCAGGGCTCCAACAAAGGGAGAACTCAAACCTGGGGAGTCAGGAGATAACAGAGCTTTAAAGAGCAGTTTAAACTCTGTACAATTAAACTTCTCAAAGAACTCATGGAAGGAAGAACATCATGGACTCAGAATGGACATGTATAAAACTGGGACAGCTTTAAACACGGTTGGAACGATTGAAGCGAAAAGTATAGTCACTGAAATTAAGAAAAAAAAGCAAGTAGAAATTGAATAGAAAATAAACTGAAATCAGAGGCAGAGAGAATTGGTTAAAATTATCTTTTCCTCACCACACACATTCTATCAGCACTGAACTTTCCTGGGCAGAGAAAATAATCATTTTACTATCATTGAGAATAACGGCACAAGACAGTTGGTGATCTGAATAGACTGATAGCTAATATAGATTGATATTATCTTAACAGAAACCCACTGGAGAAGTGTGTTGCAGAATGTAACTTTTTTTTTAATTTTAGAAAGTTAAAACAATGCATAAGTCATAAGTTATATAACATTTCCTAGTAGGTCTGGGGAAAAAAAAATTCCCATACTCAAACATCTGAATAGTTTTCCATAGCACAATGTATGAAATTTTATAATAAGTGCATGCAGAAAGACTCTGAGTAGCTTCTGGCCAATCCTGACCAGATTTCGTAGACAAAGGTGATCTAACTTTCAGTTTTCAGAGCTGTCTGGATTTTGGAATTGTAGACAAACCACTACGGACCTAGAAAAACAGAGTCTGCCAGTGTTGAAATAGTAAGGAGATGCAACATTGATTCTGTCTGGGCGTGTGTTCTAGCAATTTGAGTAGAAGACTGCTGACCAGACCAGAAGACGACGAAGACAGAAAAATACTTAGCGGGAGGTGAGGGTTAAAATAGGGGACGCAAGGGAGATCCAGGAAGTCCCCGGGGAGGAAGCTCAGCAAAGACAGGAGATGGTCAGAGGTGAGGAAGACTTGAGGAAGGGGATACACTGAGGGACACATGCATTTCAAGGTGGAAACACCAATAATCAGGACGGAGCGGATGTGAGAATCAGGGAGAATGGAATAGAGCAAGGACAAAGACAGAGCTGGAGAAGGTAAGAGGGCAGAAAGCGGAGACGAGGAGACCAGAAGTGTAGACGAGAGGGGAGGAAACCGGGAAGATGGGGATGGGGATGTGAGGGTGAGAAGCAGAAACGGTCGGAAGAGAGGACTGGAGGGCCTCTAAGGCAGGCGTGCCAAAGAGGATAAATGGGGCGGAAAGAGAAAATATGGAGAGGAACAGTGAGGGGGGGGCGGGGCCAAGGGGAGAGAGGCATGACCAGAAGCAGAGGAAAGGGGCCCAAGTCAGAAGAAGTATGGTGGGAAGGAGGAAGGATTACGAAGACATCCTTGAATTTTGTCAAGCATGCGGGACATGCTTTAAAGCTCTTTGCTTCGTAATAAAGTTAATTTTTCAGTAGCAGTTTTTTTCTGATCTTAAAGCATTCAGAAGCCTGTTTGCCACATGAGCTCTGAAACCATCATTTTATTCTGACTTTGGAGCACTTATCAGGTAACAACATTGACCTTCATTGTGAACTCTTTCTTTCTTTTTTAAAAATAGAGACGGGATCTCACTATGTTGCCCAGCCAGATCTTGAACTCCTGGCTTCAAGCCAAAGTGCTGAGACTACAGGCACGAGTCACTGTGCCTGGCCTATGAACTTTATTTTTTAAAAAAATATATACTAAACACCTGGGCGTATAAGGCTGAGAAATTGATGTAACGTGAATAAAGTGTGCAAGATAGATTTTATTTTTCATTTTTAGATAGCTATACCTCTAATCTCACTATTATTTCTCATGTAAAATAAGCACATTCATCCTCCTGAGGAATGTCGAGTTATATATTTACCAAGTAAGCAAACCAGGTGGTTTCGTGTTCTTAAATGATGATAGACTCCTAAAATATTCTGTGCAATTATTGTTATATAACTATACAAAATCGCTCTCTGTTAGTTGGATTTTATTTGGACTACTATATTCCAGGATAAAATGTGATTTTTTTTCCATATCAACTTATTAGGAAGGAACATTCCAATTTGGTCTCTAAAATTCAGGGGGCAGGCAATTTTGTCGCATCTAGAGGCCTTAAATCTTTCTCTCTCTCTTTAACCTCTGGTCGTATTTATTCACAGAAAGATGAACAAACGAGTAAACATCTGTGATGAGATGTATTTAGCTGGTGTCTTTAGCGGTGACATATCTCTAAAGGCTTTAACTCCTAGGTTCCTGATATTTTCCCTCCTCCCGGGTTCCATTCAGCCTTCAAGCAGGCGAGTCCTCAGGCTAACTGGCCTGAAGTAGAATTGATTTTCACAGCTATCCACAGCATGCGCGCAAGAGTGTGAAATTAAAATTCAGTTAGAAAACCTCTTCTCGAGTGAAAGCGGTCAAGTTGAACGACAGCCCTGAAAAAGGACCGTCCCGGTTTTGCCTCGAACTTGGCCATTAGGGGGCAGTCAAACACTGCTCTCTTCAAAGTACTGCTCGGGCCTGGTTTTGGAGATTAAGCCAATTCTTTGAATAAGTAGCAATTGATAGTTACCAAGTAGCAGCCTCAATACTGCATGCTTTTATTTTCCTATATAAGCCCATTTTTTTTATTTGTAGTGTTGTCCCAAATTAGTCCATTAAAACACTAATTAAAAAAGTGGTTTGAGGCTGGTTAACAAAAGTGCACAGTGAACAAATTTATGATAAATACAGGTAATAATTTTAGAATGTTATCTATAATAATTTACTAGTGTCTGTAGTTTAAGACAGTCATTATCATTCATTCTTTTGGCACTCCAAGGTGATCATCGCTAGAAAAGAAAATAATATAATTTCTAACTTTTCATTTCATTTAGATCTAGTCTAAGAACCTATCACAAGTATTTCTTTAAATTTAAAGAGCAATCTTTGCTCTTACATAATTCTAAATGATCTTTCTTTGGTTACTATAAACAACTTTGCCATTTTAACTGTCTATAATTCTTTGTGAAAAAGAGAAATTTTTACTAATAATACAGCAAGCGCTTATTATTTTTATAAGTAAGAGTAAGATATCAAAGCATTGATTAATATGCCTTTGAAAATAAATTATTTTAAACACAAAGGTTTAAATTAGCAATCAAAAGTAATGTATGATTAAAAAATAAAAATTTTTAGGGAATTATAATTCACAATAAATGTTTCCATTAGGTTGGTATATGAACTATGAAATATGGCATCTACTTAGAAATAAACATAAAAAATATCTGTTTGAAATCTTTCTTTTTTTAAAGAATGCTATTACATCATGGTAAATCATAAAACGTTATTTTAGTAATATATGTTTTTCATCTCATAAAAGGTTTAGGCAAATCAATTAAATGCTTTGTCATGAGCAAAAGCAGTAGATATAGTAAAATTGGTTAACATAGCTACAGTCCTGCACATTAAAGAAGTTTTTAAGGGCACAGACAACTTTTGTGACATGTCTTAAATCCAAGAACCTACTTTATAACTGTTTATTCTTATAAATTTTATAGAATGAAATATTCCAAATGTGGAAAGGACAGGAACTTCTGAGGTAAGAAATAGACTCTTGCAACGTGAGTTCATATATTGTTTCTTCTTAGATGATACTTGTTTTGTCATGTAAGAGAGATTAAGATGTGAAACAAAAACCATTCTAGGTTTTGGGGATAGACTGTTCAATAATTTGAAATATAAAGTTTTAGTATTTTAAATTGAAAATAAAATCTAGATATTTTAGACATCTTGAAAAATATGTATGCATTAGAAGTTTTAACATAATTTCTCATAAATATTAGATTTCATTTCAAGATTCAAAATATTTAGCTGGAATTCACTTAATGAAATTGAATATTTTAAAAAACCTAAAGTGAATTTCTCAAAAAATAAAAATAATTTCAAATTTTAACCTTTACTCTCAGAGGTTTACAAGTCTTTAAGAAAAAAATGTAAATTAAATTACATACATTTTTGAATAATAATAAACTCCAGCATATCTTAAGTATGATGAATAGATTATTTGCATATGTGCAGGCTCACAACAAAACTAGTCTTTTTCTTTAAAACCAGGTGAAGATTTAAGTTCTATTTCTGGTCAGCTTTACAAAAAGAAGTTGCTGACTTGAAAATTAATAATTTGACTGAAATAAAAATTTCCACAAATTAAAAACAAAAGTAAAAATTATCTAAACAGATGTAGTTTTGTAGATTTTTAGTAACTTTAGACAGATTTGCTCTTTGAGAAAGATACTGTTCTTTAGATTTGGCTGTGTCTTTGGAGTGCTCACTTTAACTATGTTAACAACATAACAATAAATATGTTAACAATGTAACAATAACCATGTTAACAATGTAACAATGTAAAATAGTTACTAGCAATTGCATAAATATGAACATATTTCAGCAGGTTGAAGTTTTACACAATACAATTGTAGTTTATTAACTTGTCATACTTTTTCAAACAAGTACTTAAAATTTTTCTCTATTATAATTGATACAGTCAATATTTTTTTTAAACGTTTTATCTACAGCTTTAATAACTTCTATTTTCATGTTTCCATAAAAAACATGCCGCATCTAAAAGTTGCTAGGCTGTGTGAAGGACTATAAACAATTAGTGAAATTGACTAAGACAAGGCATACTTGAGGTCTGGTTTTCCAACACCTCAATGAATTTATTACAAATGCCATAGAAATAAATAGGAATTTTGTATTCTTTGGGAATTGCCCTCATTTAAAGCGAGAAAGCTGTAGTCTTACCTTTGACATCGATCAGAATGATGAAACGAAGGAGAAAGAACATTGCAATCAATCTGAGGCTGAAGAGATGTTTAATACCAGAAAAATAACAATAGGTTTATAGCAATTGAGTTATTAGACACGTCCTCCTTATACCTCGGAAGGAGTTCTGATGTAGTAACTTGGGTACATCCCAGTGGAGCATGCTCACAGCTGGAACTTCCCTGGCACAAGGCAGCCAGACTCTTGTCACTCCGCAGCCGGTCTCCTTTGTTCTTTCTTTTTTCTTTGATTTTATTTTAAATCTACAGTTGTGTTCTTGGTCATTAATTCGTCATGGTGTGTAAAGGGAGATAGATATACATGAGACTTCGGTGTTATTAGATAAGAAATCTTTTTTTAATCACTTAACATTTTCCCCCTCAAAGCGTGTGCAGCAATTTGCTCTTATTGAAATCCAAACATACAGAAGTTCTTAAATATGAAGGGATATAGATTTTCACTGAATAGGCTATGAAACTCTTGACAAGCATATTTTCATACAATAAGCAAATATACAAAGGCTACTCACTGACAGACATGCAAAGAGCACCCACTTGTATTCAAACACACTTAAATGTTTTCAAATGGCATACAGAAAGATAGCAATAATTGAGATATATGGCCTTGTGTTAAATCATTACTTATAGCAAAACAGTTACACAATATTTTGAACTTCACTTACTTCGCCCATAATCATATTCCTTTTTCTTGAAGTGGATAATTTTATCCTTGGTTTCAATTCTGTGTTGCCTACCTATTAGAAAACGTTAGTTATAATTTAGTTCTAGCCTCCTGAAAGCAGCTTCCTAAACAGCATAGTTAAAGTACAGAAAGGGACTCTTGGTTGTAGGATTCTGTTGATACTAGAGTGATCATAGAAATTTCTCCAAAAAGATGTTGCAGAATTTCCGTATCTGAGGATCTATATTACTAACTGGGAAAATATCTATGTAGAAAACAGTTTGTCGTCCTGATTTGGAGACAATTTTGCAACTGAATGGTACAGATTATCTTATATGTTGTTATTAACTGTGTCTTAACAAAACTTTGAAAAACTATCTTGTGGTTGCTATTGTCATCACAAATCACAGGAGATGAGTTTTCCTTGTTCTTTCGTTCCAGCCTTTCATAGAATAAGGATTCAAACAGAATTTGAAATAAAAGGTATTTTATTTATCACATAAGGTAGTTTAGTGCTTTTTTCTTTTAAGGAGTTAAATTCCCTAAGACACTTTTCAGATAATTTAGATGTGTTCTCTCATCTGATCTTTCAAACCAAAAGAAAAAGCAACAGAGAGAATAAAGCAAAAGATGAAAAGAATTACTTTGAGATCTTTTCTTACATTCAAGCACCTTTTTTCCCCCCTTCACTAACCTCAAAGTCTTTTTAGATAACAATGACCTGCTTTACTTTTTTAAAAATGAGGAATAATTAGTTTTTCTTACATTTTGGTTTCTGCTGCCAAGATGACGAATGCTAATTTCTGGTACTGACAATCTGAGCACAAATTTTTAAGTACAATTAAATACCGTGAATTGTCCATCACAAGTCTATCTGGAGTTTAAATGCATTTTGTATCAAAATGCAATCTGGGGAGAAAAAGAAATGCCAAAATTTCAAATGTATATTAAGTCTCAGTAATAGATTTACATTGCTAAACAGCTGAATCATTATTCCTTTTTGTTAGGTTTTTTTCCAACATCAATATTTCAAATATTAACACAAACATCCAGAATTCAATAACTATAAATAAGAGCTGAGAACATCCTTGGTTCATTGGTTTTTAAAAGCAGATAGTGCAAGTGTTGAAATGCAGCATTTCATTTAATACATGTTAACTTTGATTTGTCTGGTGTGAATATGCAGCCTTTTGAACTGAAATGGAAATGGCTGAAACGTACATAGGGAATCTAACATATGCGTTTAAGAGCAGATGAATTTACTTTTTTCTTGGTAAAGAGTTTCCAGAGAGTGATCACACAGAGCTGAGGTGGAAGACTTGTTCAAACTGATCCCTCACTGGGTATTAACTTCAAATCTGCACGAGTGTCTTTTGTTGATATTTGTCTAAATCAACTCATCTCTTCATTCCAATTTCCTGTTGGTAGCGCCCATACTTTTGGCAATAATACTATAAAAGTTCATGTAAATATATCATTTACTACATAGTGCAATTCAATATAATTCTGGCTAACCCAAGGAAATCTATTTACTGAAAGTACTAATTACCTAGGTCTGTGTTGAGGAGCAGGGCAGATATTTTCTTAGCTTCCGCTATAACTTTTATGTACCTCTAAAAAAATTGTTAAAGATAAAGTTCTTAAATCAATAGCATAATTTATTTAAATCTGGTCAGAAAACTCCAGTGTTAACACGTGTTCAGAATTCCGTGATTTTTGTAACATAGGCTATAACTCGCTATCTTGCTAAATTAAGGTTTTTAGTCAAGATATTTACTACTTGGTAACATCTGCTCTACTTAATAATAGCATAGCCTTATAAACACTTCTTACTTCTACAGACCATCTATTATTTTATTCACAAAACCTGATCCATCGGCAGTTTAGAACCACTTTCTATTTTTGAGGAAAAAGACATAGTGATATTCAAACAGTAAATTACATTCATAGATAAGATTATAAGATACATTACAGAATAATAAATAACAGACTCTTAAGCTCATGATAGCAGGCCAACAGTGGCGATGTTCTCCTGAGTATTCTCTTCACCGTAAATCAAGTGATGGTAAAATCTTAGTCATTCAGCCCTACTAGCTAAGTATTTGGGATTATAACTATATTTAGCCTTTATATTTGAGGTGATAGCGTTAAGTCACCATTCAATAAGACTGATATTTTGAGTAACCTTTTTAGCAGTGGTAACAGATTTATTTGCACTCTATTGGCAGAGTAAAATTAACTGAATCGCACGATCTCATTAGCATAATGTGTCCTTCAGGTGAGCAAACCAGTTCTGGTATAAGATTCATTTGGACCAAGAAAGTGAAAGTTAAGTGTTTTAACACTGATGTTCTAAGTTTAAGATAATTTAAGTCATGTTCCATTTATCTGGGAATTTCAATTCTTGGCAAGCTCAACTCTTAGGAGCACAGCCACGAACCTAGAGTAAAAAGTATCACCAAGACATCCGCTACCAGCAGTATTGTAGGTGACTCTAAAAGTATTTCTTGCTTGAAAATATTATAATGGCTTCTACATTAAAAGAAAGTTTTTTGTTGCATTTCTGGAGTCTTCAAAATGAGGGGAGTCAGATCTAAAGGGAAAATGCAGGGCAAAACAAAACCCAAATGCTGAAATGGCAATGGAGACCAGAAAACAAATATAAAAGGCAAGATCGCCTTGCAAAGAAGTGCAGATACCAGTGCTGCAACTTTTAGGTCAGGCCTTGAGTCAGTGGCAAAGTCTGAAAGCTGAGTCAGAGCCTCCTCGGAGAATCAAACTGAGGACTATCATAGGGGTCTCCTTCCCCACCCCAGAAACATCACGGCAAAAGAAATGCAAACTTGATAAGAAAAATATTCTTGGCAAACCCTCTCAGTAGGTAGTATATGTCTGCTCCATTAGCTTTTGACTTGGCCATGAGACCTGTTTTCACCAACCGAATGTGAGTAGATGTGACATATGCCACCTCTCAGCAGAGGCTTTAAGTGTGCTTCTGTGGTATGTTGTGGCCATCATGCTCCCTCATCCCTTAGCCTGAATGAGGGTCACAAGGAGCGGGCTTGAACCAGAGTCCAGTCAGGCCCAGAAGAGTCATAGAAGACCCATAGACTCTTAGGTAAGGCATACGTGTTTATTGTTGCAAGCCACTGAGACCTTGACTTTATTGTTGCTGTTGTGTTTGCAACAGCAAAACCAAACTCAAGCAGGCAGATAGCTCTGGAAATCATCAGTCTAATCCTTAGTTTTACAAGGCAGAAACTGAGGTGATCAGCCTAGAGGCATGTGCTGTGTATATTGAATAAATTAATACATAAATTCAATTTTTCTTTGCAGAACTTTTCTTCTTTTGGAATGTATACTGTATGCTATTCCCAAGTTTCTTAGAGTGAATTATTCAAAGATTGCTTTCAGAGCTGGCATTCCTTTCATGATTCAAAAAAATGATTCCTGAACATTCACTAATGTCTTTTGTTTTTCTGAACTTCTGTGTAATATGACTGAACTTCAATACACATTTAGTCAATGGGTGCTATTTTCTAATGCATGTGTGTCATGGTCTCTAAGTGCCTTCATTTTAAAGCTTCAGGTGACATAAAATAAACTAGAACATTATAGAGTGGCTGTTTAAATTTTCATGGCTGTGTATTGAGTTTACCCGGAAAGAATGAGCCTTTATTTACTGAGCACCAACCATGTATACTGCTGGGCAATGATCTTTGATTTAAAGTGAAAAGTCACAAATCATTTTTATCTACATGCTTTTCAAATTCATTTTACCAGTCCTTCATTGGATAAGATTATAAAAACACAAACCTGCTGGAGCCCACGGATGCGCCTTCACCCTAGCCCCAATACTCAGGACGGACATTTCTCTTACTCTGTTCTCTTATCTCACCTTTTGCCTGAGTGTGAGCCCTGGCTCATGTGGTTTCTTGACACCCTCACTTTCCTCATTCTGACAGCTGACTGGAGTATAGAGAAAAGTGCCCCCAAAGTGTTCATTTCAGGTGAAAGGATGAATTAGCAGAAGCAAGGCCCCAATTATTCATTGATTCACCTCTGAGAGCAGTGTTAACTCTTCTCATCTTTGGGCAATCCAAGGACCACTGAGGATGGATTTTTTTTTTTTTTGGAGTCTGAGTCTCACTCTGTCACCCAGACTGGAGTGCAGTGGCCGCTCCCGGCCACCGCAGCCTCGACCTGCTGGGCTCCGGCGATCCTTCCGCCTCAGCCTTCCAAGTAGCTGGAACTACAGGCGCGCGCTACCACGCCCGGCTAATT
>CAUYQG010252694.1:0-24689 GCA_963574415.1 Tarsius wallacei
GAAGATGTGGAGAAAAAGAAATGCTTCTACACTGTTGGTGAGAATGCAAACCCAGTACAACCTCTTTGAAAGACAGTGTGGCGATTCCTGAAAGAACTAGAAATTGACCTTCCATATGACCCAGCAATTCCCCTATTGGGATTATACCCAGAGGAACACAAATCATTCTACAAAAAAGATAACTGCACATGTATGTTTGTTGCAGCTCTATTCACAACAGCAAAAACATGGAACCAACTGTGTTGCCCATCAAAACTGGACTGGATAAAAAAAATGTGGTACATATACACGATGGAATGTTATGCAGCCATAAATAAGGACAAATATATGGACTTTGCAGCAACTTGGATGGATTTGGAGTCGATCATACTCAGTGATCTATCACAGAAACAAAGAACAGAGTTCCATATGTTCTCACTCATAAATGAACCTTGAACAATTATAATGCTATAAAGAAAGAGATTGGTAGTAGTCGGAAACTGTCGGTGGGGGGGAGCGGATTGGCAGTTGAGCAAAATTGCTAGGGGCGGGAGGGGCATACCTCATCAACAAGGGTACCTGCATGATCAATGTCTATATACCTAACCCTGAAATGTACCCTACATCTTTATAATAAAAATTAAAAAAAAAAGAAATGGCAGTTAAATTACCATATTAGCAAGGATGTGCCATGGTACAGAACATCATAAAGCCCCTTAAAATTATCTTAGTCCTAACTCTCTTAGATTTCAAGGATCATCTTTTCAAGTTGCTAGCCAAATGACCAGAGCAGACTGCCCATTCCCTCATTCTGACTCTCGGCTTCTACACTGTTGGTGAGAATGCAAACCCAGTACAACCTCTTTGAAAGTGATTGCCTTGACTTTTCCAAATGAAAGCGTTTAACACCGTTCCTGTGAGCTATGTACTGTGGTTCTAAAGGACAGATCCACTCATTGAAGGAAAACAAAACACAACAAAACTGATGCTGAGCATATGAGAAATAAATCAGTAAATACAATAATGAGCCATGACATCATGGGCAATAAGTCTCATGGATATAGTCAACATAAATCTTCTTCCAAGCACTTTGGGATGGGGTCATAAAATTAGTAAATTCGGCAATGAAAGATGTTCCATATTTCAGCTTCAGGAGAGAATACACTGCACTGTCTTGAGGTATTTCCCTTGCAAATTTGATTCTAATTTGATTGGTTAAGAACAGTCTCATACATTGAAAATTGAAAAGCACAATGTTAAAAAAAAATGAGAGTAACTGGCAATCTCATAAACTGAATATTATGCTTTATTAAGCATAGGTTAGATTTACCCAACAAAGACACAGTCCCTGGATAATACTGCTTTCTATTTTAGGAGAGCTCAGCTTTCACTCATTTTACCTATTTAACCATATTGATACTAATTTCTTTCACCTTCTCATGGACATTATTGTCCAGAATTTAATCACTTTCAAAGCAATCTCCTTTCTAAAGTTCCATGCTCCTATAAATCTAAAGAACAAAGTCCTCCAGCAAGGGTATAAGCAGAAGATGGCCATGATGTAACTGGCGGGCTCACTTCCTGAGGCGTCTTGGGTGCTCTGGTATCATACTTGAATTTTAACCATGGTGACTCTACCAGGGGTTTGCCACCAGCTCCTCCTCTATGAGAGTTTGTTTTTGTTTTTCTGCTTTTCCAAAGTCCTAAGATCTAGAAAAAAGTGTTTTTACCTACCTTCCTCCATGTGCACTGGTGTTGCTAAGAGGGCAGAGTAATTATCATGAAAAACCCAAAACTGTGTTCTAAAGTATCAACCTTTCTTCTAAATGTTCTCTCCTATTGTGAACCTGCTAATACTTCAAAGTGACGGTTGCCACAGTCATAAATGATCCCCCAGTAGGACGCATGTAGGCGTGGGAGGGTCATGAGTCCATGCATATCATAGTTTGGGCACTTATTTTCTCTCGGGTCTGATGCCAAATAATTTAGGTAGTAGCTACCGCTCAGATAGGGAAAGTCTAGGCTCTAACTAAACCAATGTTGGCACATCCTTAGGCTACAAAAAGCAAGTGTATATGCTAGTTATGGCTCAATTACTGAGACTTTCTCTACAATAAGATAATTTCATGGCAGAGTGAGTGACAGGTGACCCAGAAGAGCTAATAATGATGCACACATCCAGGGCCAGGCCAGTGCTTGGTGACGGCTCAACAGCATACATCTCTTGAGAGAATGGAGAAGTCTAGGCAGAAGATAAATTTTCTGAGGTTAGTCAATGTGGTGGGGAGACCACAGGCTTTGGAGTCAAATAGACTCAGAGTAGATTCTGGCTTTGACATGCCTAGTTTTATGACTTGGGACAAATCATTATATGTTTATAGTCTCCATTCTTGTTGTGTAAGATAGAAATCATAACATCTGCCTTATATAGGAACTCTGAAAATTCAAGGTACCACATGCTGATTCCTTATTAGTAGTTCAAAAGATGTGACTTCAGTAAATAATACTTATTCTTAGAAGAGTCGAAAAAGAAGCAATACATTATAACTCAAGCAGACAAAAATCTCTCTTTCTCTCTCCCTCTCTTTCTCTCAGAGACAAGGTCTCACTTTGTTGCCCAGGCTGAAGTACAGTGGAACAATCGATGCCCGCTACAACTTTGAACACCTGTGTTCAAGCGATCCTCCCACCTCAGCCTCCTAAGCAACTGGGACTACAGATGTGCATCACCAAGTCCAGCTAATTTTTGTATTTTTTTTTTTTGTAGAGACCAGATCTTGCTATGATGCCCAAGCTGTTCTTGAACTCCTGGTCTCAAGTGATCCACTTCAGTCTTCCAAAGTGCTGGGATTACAGGCATGAGTCACCATGCCCAGCCATGTTAATTTAATAATTTAAACATAAAGTCCACAAACTACAGATGAGAAAGTTTGCTAAGATTTGGGTATCCAGTGGTTAACAAAGTGGGCTTGGCCCTGCCTTCACAGATTTTATGATCTGAGCAGTCATTAAGCAAGACACACACACACACACACACACACACACACACAAATAATTAATTACATGTTGTGATAAGTGCTCAGAATAGAGATCTCAGAGGGAAAATTACAGTATGTACCAAAGAAATAACATATTCACTGAGACCTGGAGATAAGTAGGTATTACCATTAAGAGCTTAGAAGGAAGAGAACGCCCAAGATGCGAAATAGTGTGTCTATGGGATATACAGCAAGAAAAAAAGGTTGATGGGTTTGAGTATTAAAAGCAATCAGTGAGAGAGAGTGTGGCCTGGGAAGACTAGGCATGGGCAAGATTATGTAGGGCCTTAAATAATCATGTCAGAAAACTATTAAATGCACTAGGAAGCCACTAAAGTTGTTTTGAGCAGAGACGCCTCATGATCCAATTTACTTTTTTAAATGATCTTTCTGGAAACCGCAGAATGTATAGGGATAGTTGGCAAAAGAGGAAGCAGGAAGATATTATTTTAGTGATTCAGAGAGGGGTGATGGTGACTTGGCCCAAGGTAGTAGTGGGTGGCTTCTGAGAAGCCCAATAAGGAGTGATCGATCTTTGGCTATTCCAGCAGCAAAGTGAAACTTTTCAACATGAAACTCAAAACTAGCTAATAAAACAAGGAAGTCAATGTAGGAGACAGTAGACATCCAAGTTGTTGGGAAATTGGCAATAGTGCCACAGCCAAGTTGGTGTGGTTAAGAGCAAAATAGGGATGCATCTTCTACAAAACATGTGTGGTGCCAAGAGATTAAAATAGGATCTTAGCTGTGAAGTGCACCTTTCTGTGACTGGAGATTAGGTAGGGCAGGGTCTTTGGAATTTACTAATTAAGAGTAGCACAAGCTCACAAGAAATTGCATGGTTTGCCCTATGCCAAACAGTCTGAAAAAAATGACTTGCAATTCACTTAAAATCCTATAACTAGGAATAGAATTAGTCTCAGACAGTAGGAACAACCAGACCAGCAGATGAAAGCTATGAGACCCAACCTCAGGACCCAGCTGTCCCCAGGCAGTGACAAAGGATGATTATTATGCTTTATTAACTTAATCTGGATATATATTTTCAACAGTCTCCAGTTAGGGAAATGTGTAATTACATGCATTTTACAAAAAATATGTAAGATCAGATAAATAATACACTCAAAGATATAATTTCAGTATCCTGCCACATATGCAAAAAATAACTTATCTATTAATATTCAATATAATAGTGTTTTTATATACTGTTTTATAAAGATGTAAATCTACTTTCTCAAGACTATAGCGAGCTCTGGGTATTAAAGTATGTGAACCTTGTCTTCCATGCAGTTTGGTTTGTGACCTGTGGCTCCCAATGCAACATGACTTCTATGCAGCTAGCAACATAATGAGCTGTATATTTCTTGTCATTTCACTAATATTAGGGAGAAGAAAACATGTGGGTTTTTTACTTTGGGTGCTTGTTTTCAAAAGCAAATAACTTCGTTCTTATCTTTAATGTTCTAAATTGTATTGTTCTGATTCTAAGAAGAGGCATTTTGGTTTTCCACCATGGGCTTGGATGATCCATTACATTTGATTATCTCTAGAAGTCATTAAGGGTCAACCAAACAGACTGACTGTAAACTTTGACTCGATTTGACAGAAAAAACAAATTCTATCCTTGTTTAAATGGACTCATTTAGTTTACCTTTCAAATTTGTTAGATCAAGATTCACAAACCAAAATATCACATGAATATGTTATCTGTGCTGTTTGATTTTTTTTTCCTGAGGCATGAAAGTCAAATTTACAATGCTAATATCTCTGCAGAAATGTTCCGAGTGGTACACTTTTCTTCAAATAGGCAACAGATTTATCTGTCTGTAAACATGCTTATAGTCCTATTGGAGTGGAGAAAAGAAGCAGGCATACAGAATTCAATATATGGACTATAAAACCAGAAGAACATTCATACATTAGAAAGCCATTGTCAAGAACAGTCAACTGTTCCTTTACATAATTGAGTCCAACAAACATTTACCAAGAGTCTTTAAGTAAAGGTCTGCTAGTTGCTGCAAGGAATGAAAACTAGATAAAGCCCCTGCTCTGAAGGAAATTAAAATATACAAAGCAAACTAAATTATAGATTTTCTTCATTAAAGCCATTAGTAGACAGCAAAAATGAGAAATAGGTTTGAATTTATGTTTGAATTTGAGTTCTCAATATAGCTTGCTCTTTATAGCAGGATTCTATAATTAAATAGCATACATATATTTATGTACACACACATAAACATACAGCTATATATAGCCTGATTTGTCAATTACAAGTATATAATATATGAATATTAATTTATATAATTAACATTAACATTAATTGTAAGTGTATATATTAAGGCATGTGGTTTTTCCTCAAATAAATAAGACTGCTTGTCATCTCAAGAGTGTAAATAGAACTTCAACTCATGAATTTCCTAATCTTTTTTTTACTACCTGTAGATATTTGCCTGGGACTGTCTTAGACTGTAATATAAACATATTGAGACACACACCCACTCATCATTCCCCGCCCAATACACCTACATACCTTAGTGAAAAACAACTACCATATCATGTAAAATATAATTTTTCACTTACATTAGGTTAAACTTGTCTCAAATCAGAAATATTTTAAAGCACCGCTAAACTTAGTATAGCTGGTATAAGAATAACATCTCAACTTAATTTCTCTCTGTTTAGAGATGGTGATTTCCTATGTTGGCCATCCAGGGTAGCAATGTCCCCTGGGCATAATGGCATAAAACTTCCTAATCTGAAGCATAGTCATGCACAGGGAGTATCTCTTGATGTATGCCACCCTTAATAATTTAGTATGTTGACTTATACTTTCCACACGAGTAGTCTTGTCTTAACAGCAGTAAATACAGCTACAAAGCAGTGAAGAATGGCAATTGGCTGAGGGAACTAATTACACTGCCTTGACTTGAATTAAAATTGCCAAACAGCAAATGAGATTACCAGGCTAAAGATAACCTTAATTTACATGCAAGACTGCATTTATCTCATCTACAATGTAATTTTCCAGAGGTGTAGAAAAAATACAATTTTAATGGAAATCCATTGTTTAAAAATATAATTAAAGTCTCTGGGCCCTCCCCCCACATCCTTCGATTTTGTTCTATAGGCGAGATAAGCAGACTGATTTAGAGGTCAGAATGAAAACATTCAGCTCGTGTCCTCATGGCCAGACATTACTTTGAGTACCATATTCATTTTTAATGATTAACAGCTGGCTATGGGAAAAGTACATGCCAAAGGGGTGGGAGGTGGAGGAGGAAAAGGAAAATGACCTTTTCCGATTCCTGAAGCTATAAGAAACCTTACAAATGATAAGTGCTCAAACCATTTGATTTATGAGGAAACCCAAGGCCCAGAAAAGCCAAGTGATTTTTCGAAGAACACAGAGCAAGAAGGCAGCACTGCTCAGTGGGAAGATGGTAGCCTGGGATTTAGAGTCAGAGAGTCAATCTATGAATCCCATCTCTTTTACTTGTTAGTTCTGTGACAGGTAACTTAACAACCTGGAGCCTGGATTTCTGTCTCTGTACAACGAGGAAGGAAAGAATTCCAATTTCATAGGCCAGCGAGAATGCATACATCCCTGACTTACATAAGTGTTAAATAAAAGACGCATTTTATTGCTATGACTCCCCAAGACCAGAACCCAAATATTCAGATATCCAGCCCTAGTTTGCTTCTGTTACAGTGCCTTCCCTTTCACCAACCCTAAGACTATAGCCAGGCGCTCGTGAATAACACCAGACACTGGGTTTATGTGTAAGGGGAAGAGGAGGAAGAAACAAAAAATAATTATGAGCTAACATTTCTTATCAGTTGATAGGAATAAAAACTCAGTTTGCCAATTACCAATGATCTATTACTACTAAAAACCCGAAGTCTTATAAAAGTCAAGGGTCTTTTAAAATTGATTTGTTTTATGATGATAAAAACACTCAGACAAAACAAAGTTGAAAATTCATCACTGAGAATTGAGAAAGAGACAGCAATTTCAAGATGAAATTCCTCCTCATCAATGGCCTATAATCCTATATACTTTATACACTTGTAATCACTCACTCACAAATCACTATGCACACACACACACACACACACACAAATAGATACATCACAGTAGTGAAGTCTTTCTCAACATGCTTGGATCGAGTAGATACATGGGTGAATTCCCAAGAGTACTTCAAAATTATATTTTTGAGAGTAGCAAATAAGAGGTGAATTCTCAGTAAAGTTCTATACATTAGTCAATTTAAAGATTTGTTTTACTTTTCTCATTAATGAGAAAGAAGAAGAAGAAACAACCAAAGGAAAATCAGGAAAACAAGAAGAAAGGAAAACAGAAAAGTGTTAAGTTATAACGATCATTAAGCAATCAGTTCCCCTTTACAGACAAAAATATGGTAGCCTTGGTTAAAATAAGGTGTGTGGTAGAGTGAAAACAAACTTGAATTAGAAGGGAGAAGTCTTAGTTTCTAATTTCAGTCTTGCCAGTATGTAGTTAGATGACCTTTGGTCAATATTGAAAACTTCTGATACCTATCTATACAATGAGGAAATTTTCTCATCTGTGTGAAAATGAGACGGTTAGATCATATTACTTCCAAAATAACTTTTAGAATTCTGCAATTTCATGAATATTCACCACTGTGGACTCCAGAGACAAACTCTTTCTGAAGATGAGAAATGCCATATTTTCAATGTGCAGGGAAGATTCACTAACCAGTTTAAATTACGGTAAAACCTTTCACGAGTCCAAATGCTCTGAATGGTTTTGCTTTCTAGAAGGGGTCTTGACTAGCCAATGAGTCAAGTTTTCCCTATGTTTCGGCTTTATGTTCAGTCCCAGATAAGTAAAAGGTATCCATGTGGGGTTATATTTATTTAACCACATTCTAAACTCTGAGTGGGTCTCAAGTAAACTAACCTAGGTACTGTTTGTAGCAGAAATGCCTTAATCGGAGAACCCATCTGGTCACCACATTGTACATTCGAGAGTTAAAACATGTAAGTAATAACTCCCTCTCCCCCATAGAAATACATTAGTAAGGCATTTTTACTTCTTAAAGAATACTTCTGCTAATGTTCATTTTTCCAAGTTTCTCCAAATAGCACTTGGTGTCTCACTCTCAACTCTAAGATGAGTCAAGAGAATATGTCTGAGGTTGAGGATATACTGGTATGACTTGTTTTCCTATTTGAAACCAAAGAGGAGTGAAGGAAGGAGAAGGAAAATTGCATTGAAAGATGTGAGATCCACTTTCTCATCCAAACCGAAGTCAGCCCCTTAATAGGACTTGCAGGGACCACATTTGACTTGTTCTAAGCACCATTCCTGGGACATAGTAAGTACCGAACACATGCTTGGGGGAATAAGAGTTACCAAAAATAGACACTTAGCCAATAAAGGGAGAGAGGACCTAATTCATGATGGAATTTGTTGGAATATTGATAAGAATGGTAAGTAAAATCTTACCAAAGTTTATTTTTTTCCCAGACTAGTTGCATATCTCCTACCATTCTCTTTTTATGGCTTTGCCTTCCCTTTAAAAACATTGGCAATTTGCAAATTTCCACAGACAAGGAAAGCACAGAACTGCTCATCTACTGTCAAAGTAGTCAATGAAAACTGTCTGACTGAATTTCTGGAATAGTGTAAACTATGGCTGTGAAAAAAAATGTTTCACCAGAGGAAGTTTTAAGGTCACTACACACATAAGACCTTAGTGGTAAATATGCCAGAACCAGCTATATCTTATTATTTTATTTTATTTTATATTATTATTTTTTGAGTTGGGATCTCACTCTTTTGCCCAGGCTGGAGTACAGTGGCACAATCACGTCTCACCACAGAGTTGATCTCCTGAATTCAGATGATCCCTCTGCCTCAGCCTTCTGAGTAACTGGAACTATGGGCACATGCTACCATATCCAGCAAATTTTTTAAACAATATTTTGTAGAGACAAAGTCTCACTATATTGCCCAGGCTAGTCTCAAACTCCTGAGCTTAAGCAATCCTCCTACCTCAGCCTCCCAAAGTGCTGGGATTACAGGTGTGGGCCACCACATCTGATCAACAGTTTATTTTAAATGCATTGGAACAACTTGCATGTCAGACCAAGGAAATTAGCTGCCTCCTCTGTTTCCTCCTAGGGCAGATCATAGACTAAAGAATAATTAACAGCAACGACTGAATAGCCAGCTTCCTCAGAAATGGACATCGCTGTTACAAAATGAATCCCTACAGTTTAGGCATTAAAGAACCATAAGAGATGGCATTTCAAACTGAAGAGACTTCACAAAACAAACATGACACTTAACATAAGGGTGTATTTAGCCTGGAACCCATGGTAGCTGAGGTATTCCCTTTTGCCACTGACTTTACCAATCAAGCTAAGGAGTTGCATAGAAACTGACTCTCTAATGCCAAACCTTAAAGGCATCAGTAATGAGATTTTTCTCATGAATTTCCCCACTCATTATTCTTCTGCCCTCAAAGTCTCAATTAACTAAATACTTTGCATGAAGGAATGCTCCCATTATGACATCTTCTGATTGACTGAGAATTAATTACACACACACACACACACACACACACACACACGCAACAAAACCCTCTGATTTAGTCCTTGTTAGTACAAATGTTCCCTAAATATTTTACGTGATTACACTTCTACCTATGAGTAGTTTGCCGACGGGGGAAACTTTTTTTTAACTGATTGAGGACAATGTCCAGTCACCTCTACTCTGTCATCTCATGGTGGAACTATAACACACAGGCCTAGGCGTGTAGGAGTCAGTGGACACAATCTTTGCTAGTTTATTTTCTTTCCTTGAGTTCTTGTTTGTTCCTTTAGGGAAGGAAAAAGTTTGAACAACTTGATGCTGAAGGTCTCTTGGAACTCAATGCTACTGTCCCCAGGAAGGCAAGACTTATGATAGCTGCCAAAATCTCAGGATTCCTTCTGCGAGAAAGGGTAGGATACAAGATTTTTATATAAGCCTCAGGAAGAAATCAAAGATATGACTCCTACTTCTCTTATGGCTGGCTTGACTAGAGCTTGGAAGTGGAGGCTGACCGTTTTCAATTAATATCAGAAGAGAATTATCTCTTGGTGTTGGTAGAAATATATGGCCATGACTGACAGTTCTGTTAACTGAGGCAGCTTAATAGAAGGCAATTATCAGTGAAGAACACATTAGACCAGAAAGAGTTTGTTTTAGTTATTGTCTGTGGTAGGTACTCCCTCAAAGATACCCCTAATTTCTGGACCCTATAAATATGTTGCCTTACGTGGCAAAGAGGACTTTGCAGATACAATTAAGTTATGGGTCTTGAGATGGGGAGGTTACCTGGAATGCCTTTTCCAGCTGCAGAGAACCAGGGAGATAGCACTGTGAGAAAGGCCTGTCTCACTGTTGCTGGCTTTGAAGATGGAAGAAGCGGTCATAAGCCAAGGAATTTGGGTGGTTTCTAGAAACTGGATAAGGTAAGGAAATGGACTGTCTCCTAGAGACACCAGAAGAAATACAGCCCCATTGACAGCTTTATTTTAGTCCAGTGAAACCATGTTAGACTTTAAGCTCAAGATAGTAAGAGAACAGATTTGTGTTGTTTTAAGTCACTAAGTTTGTGGTAATCTGCTACAGCAGCCATAGGAAAACAGTGACACTGACTGAAAGTGCTTAGGGACACTCTCATCTGGTCTTCAAACACTGTCAAGAGATGAGCAGAGGTTTTTTGTTTTTAACGGAAAAGATCTTATGTTCTAACTCTTCTCTTTTACAACATATTCTCATCCAAATTCAGTCTCGTGAAAGGATCCAAATTATGCCCATTCGTATACACTTCATCGTTAATCAAAGGCTTGAAATAAGATACGAACCTCTGCAAATTTGGTCTTCCAGGAGCAACCAGTCATGAAGCAATAATGGGGTGGAGGCAGGGGATCTAAGAATTTTGCTAGTATGCCACACAGGCAAGCACACACTCTCTCTGTCTTTAAGGCTACGTCTGAATATCCTGTGAACTTTTGTTGATCTGCTCTCTTGGGAGCATACTGAAAACATCTGCTCACCTTCAAGCTACACATCTATGTCATTGGCAATGGAAACTTAGGAGGAAAAAAAAACACATATTGGTTGTAGGGTGAGGGTGAAAGGAATGGGGACAAGGGGTAGGAAAAAATCATTTTTTTTAGTGTTTAATTTTCTCAGAGATGTAGACATTCAAGGTTTTAAAAATTGAGAGGCATCTGTGATAACTACAAGCGTCATTCTCACTACCGCTTGCTTCCATCTGCCTCTCTCTCTCTCTCTCTCTCTCTCTCTCTCTGTTCTTCCTCTACGGATGCTGTCGGTTCCCTTTTCTCTCTGCATTTCTGCCTATGCCCTGCCCTTTGCCTTGTAAAGGTCAATGATAGCCAGAGGCTTTACTTTATTCCATCACTGCACTCATTCTTGGGCTGGACCACATCCCCCTTAGAAATACAAGTATGTTTTCTGCAAAAAAAATGAAAGACCCTATCTAGAACAGTCCCCTGTTTTCATGGGAAGTACAGAGAGCTTCATACATGGTTGATTTATAAACCAAACCAGAAACCCGTGACAGCACTTTGTTATGTGGTGTGAATAAAACTTAACAAATTACTATTTAGTCGACTATCTCCTACCGTGTACTATTTTTCATCCCCATATCTTTCTTCACCTCTCTCCTCCTTCATTATAAATTAGCACCACTTGCTGGCACTTTTCAGACACAACAGATGTAATGCTATCAACATTCTGATAATGCTGAAGTCACCACGAGCTCCAGGCATACTGTTTGCTACCAGCGACCCCGTGTTTTTATTATACGTTTCTCTCTTTTTCTAATGTATTGAACCATGTGAGATATATTACATCGTGGTGTACAGACTACCATACGAATCGCTGAATGGGTCACAGACCAAAATGAGCAAATGAAAACATCTGCTCACCTTTAAGAGTCATTAATGAATAAAGAGTTGTTTGTTTGTTTTTAAAGCAACTGGAGCAAGCACCATCATTCACCATAGCTTTTAATATCTCATCCGGACTGAGTTCTAGATGCACCAGTCACCCACAGATGAGTACTGAGGCAATATTCCAGCAAGTACTATCCTTTTGCAGATTTCTGATGACTTGGTTTGCAAGACTCCCCCGTGACTAGTTTTGCTGAAAGAAGGTCTAATTAGATAGTGGGAGCCATGAAGACGAAAGAAGCATGGATGTGTGGACAGACAAACACACACACACACACCATACACAAACACATACAAATATATAGATATAGATTATATAGAGAAGATGTATATACTCTAACTTACAAGTACTAGAAAGAAGCAGGTCCAGCATCAAAGAAGAACCCTCTAAATCTCCCCTCTGACCTCCTCACTGGAAATGCGCTAAATAATTTTCACAAGTAGCAGAAAGGAAGAAATGGATACTTTTCAGGCTAAAATACAAAAGCGCATGTTCAATTGTTCAGACATTTATCTGTGAGCTAACAATGAATAATCATGCTTAAGCCCCACCCCCAGGACATTCTACTCAATCTACCAAACACCTAGAATCCATTCTGAAATGTGCCCAGAATGCTGCTCTCTGCTGCCTTGGGGAGAGATACGCAGACACATGTGGTGCAATCCATGGTATCAAGGTGATAACATCTGTATCTGTCTCAGAAGCACAAAGCACGTGGGCCATTAAAGACCCAAACAAGAAGTAAAATAGCAATGCAGTCTTTTTATACATGAGCTACTGCAGTATAGTTTTTGATGTATTTCTTAAAGGAAAGATATGGAAAATAAAGTAAAAACAATGAGATGAGCGAAGCTTGAGGGTTCTAACATCTTTCGCTCTAGAATGAAAAGGTTAATTGTGATGGATACCGGTGGCTTTTCAACTCCTGTAGTGATGGGGGCGGGAGGTCTAGGGGACAGAAGTGACAGAATCGGCCACAGTCTGGTGTTTGCAGACAGAAAGGAAAGCACCAGCTGGGGGCTGATGGCCATGATGGTTGGCTCACAGCAGTTCCCATAAGTGGGTTCAATATCAACTCATAAATTATTTTTCACTTGCATTGCTTATGTTGCCAGCAGCTGATGTAAGAGATGATCCAATAGATATCGTAGTTATGGTGGCATAAATAAACTTTGTGTCAATCTAATGAGATGGAGAGAACCTCAGACTGGCTTCAGGAGATGAGCACTGGTCTCGGGTTCCTCAGTCAATGGCAGGGCACCTCTCCGGTCCTCAGTAGTGTCTGTGCCAAGTAAAAGCATTAGGCAGCAGTCCTCCATACGTTTTAAGAAATAATCATTTAACACGCCACTCTTTAACACAAAAGATTCACTGCACAAACAGAATTGAGAAACGCTCCATTCCACGGTCCCTTCCCACTTGTGATTCACAAGGCAATTAGCATGCTCAAGACTCCGAGAGGCCCTGTGATAAACCTGACATTTTACAATCTTTTGATCCTCAAATTCTCATAACTTTACTACCTGTGACAAACGGTTTCTGAAACGTTTCCTAATGATCCCCACTCCTGGTAGTCATGCTTTTGTGTAATTCTTTTTCCTAAGTGTGGGCCGGACGTAGTGATTAGCTTCTAATGAACAGAATAGGGAAGGTGGCAGGGTGTCATTTTCTGAGATTACATTACAAAAGACTGTGACTTCCATCTTGTTAGCCCTCCCCCTATTATCCTCTGACTTGCTCAGTCTGATAAAGCCATGTAGTATGTTGCAAGCTGACCTATGGAGCAGCCCATTTGGCAAGAGACTGGGGATGGCTTCTAGCCAACAGCCCAGTAAGAAATAAAATCTGCCAACAACCACACCAGTGAACTTGGAGTTCTGGAGTCAAGCCTTAATTTGCCAGTAGCCCTGGCTGACTTGCAGCCTTTTGATGATCCAGTTAAGCCATTCCTGAATTCATGACACACAGAAACCATGAGGTAATAGATAGTATATATTTTTAAATTTAGAGACAAGATCTTGCTCTGCCATCCAGGCTGGAATGCAGTGGCACAATCATAGCTCACTGCAGTGTCTTGAACTCCTGGGCTCAGATGGTCTTCCTGCCTTAACCTCTCAAGTAGTTAGGACTACAGACGTGTGATGCCACTTCCAACTAATTTAAGAAAAAGTAGGTTCTCCCTATGTTACCCAGGCTGGTCTTACACTCTTGACCTCAAGTGGTCTTCCCACTCTAGCCTCTCAGAGGCTGGGATTTCAGGCATGAACCACTGTGTTTGGCCAACACTGTTGTCTTAAATCAATAAGTTTTGGGATAATTTGTTACACATCAAATAGCAATGTTAATATACTAGTGTATAGAGGAACTAAGCTATAGGAAACTTGACTTTAGGAAGTGCTGATAGAATGTTTAAGGTTATTTCTTACATATCTTCTAAATGTGTGAGATAATGCAAATCATTGGAAAAATTTTAAATTTCATTAGTGAGGAAATTACATAAGCCTTTAAACTCTATGAAGTCAATTGTCACTAAATTAAAACGACCGAGCTGAGGTTTGCCTTTCACCTTTTCACCCAAGGAAGAGTCTATAAAATAAAAGGTATGGAAAAGACAGGCACGCATTTTGGATATATCCCTATCTATAGGAATGCTTATTACAAACTAAATTCTATCCATCCAGGCAGGTTTTCAAAAGACCTCTCCTTGACCACACATTTTAAGACCAGTTTAAGTCTTGACACAAAACTCACAGTATTAACATGAAATGTCATTAATACTTCTCTTCCTTCTGATAAGCCCCTGATTCAAGCAAGTTTCATCAAAACTGTTCTACTACTGTGAAGCTATGATTCCACCATTTATAGTCTTACCAGTGTGAAGCAATACGAGAATGCCCTCAAAGTCCTGAGCATTGTGATGGCACAAAATATAGGCTTAATGTTAGTATTATTGTCATTATTTCCTTATCACACTTAATGAATATATAAAGTATAAACAAAAATAAATATGCATCTGTCAATGACATGCTAAAATTAATAAACTTGATTTCCTAATAAATATACATAATGTACAAATCCAAATGAGAATTGTTCCATTCAAATAAATCACATTGAAAAACTGTACACTTTTCTTATGATGCTGTCATCAGTTAATGTTTTTTGCATAATTGCTTTCTGAGTGACTTTTTAAAAATAGCATTTTTGTGGATGTTATTATTATTACTATTATTATAATCTCCAATGATAAATTTTCTATTTTATTTTCCATCTCACTTTACATAATTTGCTTAGAATGACATTTATTTGCTCAGAACACAAGGCCCAAGCTCACAAGTTGATAACTTGCTATGATTTAAGATGTCCCCACAGATGCCCTATGCAACACTTACATACAAACACATACACGCCCATGAGCACATACTTCTAAACATTAATTATTTTAATTGCAAAGTTAGTCTAAAATATGACATCAAAAGTTGTATGGAGGTCTAAAAAGTTAAGCAAGGCAAAAAACTAAACAACAATCATAGCTTCTTATAAATATCAAGTGATTTACTCATGCAAATGCATAGGGAGTTAAAGCCATACATTATTTTGTATCTGAACGATAATATACAATGTGTTTTGGCAGATTAAATATTACCAACAGCATCAGGCTGCAGTGAGGAACTGAAGAATGTTTATTGCATTAAATTAAACTTATTTGTCTGAGGCAGCATTGAACAGAAGGTAGGCTTTCAAGTTTACCTTCCCTCAAAGCACAGATAAGGACCATTAAAAGGAAATGTCATCCATAGAAATCTAAATTTATGAAAGAGGAAAATTAAGGACTTCTTTTTTTTCACACAGCATTGTCATGGTTTTGGTGTGCTTGCTTTCCATTTGCCAAAAATATCCACAACTTGGGGAAAATTTGGGCATTAGCACTGCTGTGGAGAAAAGAGCACTAGTCATTTAGTTCAAAAAGAAGACCCAAATCCCGCCATTTATTTGCCTCCATTGGGCCTCAGTTTCCACATCTGTAAAAGGAGAAGATTCCAGTCATTCTAAACAAGAACAAACCACTCCTGAACATGTGGAAAAGTGTGTTGCAGAGGCTGGCATTTTTGGATGAACGCTGTCTATGAGAATCTGTTGACGTTTAGTGGTGTGAAGCAGGCAGGATCTCTGTTTGCACAATATCAGGAATGCCATTCAGACTGTATTCTGTGTAAAAGGTACATGCAACCTGGAGTTATAGGGAACAGCAACTGTGGATCCAATAATCATGTACATTTTGCAGTGTGATAACAATCTTGCACAGAAAACTGTCCCATCCAAAGTGCCCATGCTTCTCTATCTGAAAACATGGCGTCCTCCCAATCTCATATTCAATGGTGCTAAGATGTGATGTCTTTGGGTGAAAGCCTTGCCCTCCTTAGGGCTTTTTCACTCACCACTCAGTGTTTCTGCCTGGAACTCTCTGCCCTCATTTTCATGTAGCTGTCTCTCTCACCACATAAATTCAGCTCAAATGCATCTCCTCAGAGGGAACTACTAGGTCAACCCAGTTCTTCCCTTCAAGGCCGTTTTCAATCGAATTCTTGTTTTCTACCACACTACTCTGTTGGATTTTGTTCATTGAGATTATTGTGATCTGCAATTTTTCTCATGTATGTTTTTTTTTAATGTCTTTTCTATGAGAATGAACATAGCATGAGAGGAGGGATCTTGTTCAGAAGCACAGTTCCAGATAAAGAAGCAAACATAGGTAGATACTCAATAAATATTTTTTTGAAGGAGCAAGTGAGCAAGTGAATTTCAGCAAGAAATCTTAGCACATGCATTCTAATATTTAGATTTTTGTTTTTTAAGAGATAGGGTCTCGTTCTGTCACCTAGGCTGGAATGCGGTGGCATAACCATAGCTCACTGTAGCCTCAAACTCCTGGGCTCAAGTGATCTTCTCATCTCAACCTCCTAAGAAGTTAGGACTACAGGAGTGCACCATCACATCCAGCTAATCTTTTAAATTATTATTATTATTTTTTAAAAATGGGGCCTTGCTATGTTGCCCAGGCCAGTCTTAATCTCCTGGCCTCAAGTGATCTTTCCACTTCGGCCTCACAAACCACTGGGATTTATAGGCATGGAGCCACTGTATCTGACCCAATATTTAGATTATGCATTTTGCTCAAATGAAAGACATTGGGCCAGACATTGAGAATATATTAGTGAGAGATATTAATGTGTGTCTTGCCCAAGTAGATCTTACAGTATAGGAATATACAGGCATTGATCAAATATTAAACCAATAAATGTAACATTTAGCTCTGAAAAGTATTGTCAGTGAGAAGCACTTCCTAAGATGTTACGGGAGCTGATAACAAGGGCATCTAAGCTAGAAAGAGTGATCAGTGAATGATTGCAATAAGAACAGAAGAGCATTCCACGCACGGAGAATGAATGCACAATGGCCCTATAACCGGAGAGAATAGGTCAAAGACCTGGGAAAAAACAGTGTAGCTGATGCAGAGAAGGCAAGAGGATACCAGAGGTGAAGTCAGTCTTGACACTTGAGAGGCACTAGACCATGCAGGACTTTGAAAATCATAAGAAGGAGTTTAGCTTTGTTTTTAATCCTAAGAGCAATAAAGAGCCATGAAGAATTTGACACAGTAGGGAAAAGAAGGGATGGTGGTGACAAAACCAGATTCGTATTAGGAAAAAAGGCCAGAGTAGGAGGTTGTTAGTTAGTCCAGATTATATGTGATGCAGCTTGCATTTGGTTAGTGCTGATGCAGATGGAGAGACATTAACAAAATTAAGAGATATTTAGGGGGGAAAGAGACATTTAGGGACTAGGATCCAGGAACTTGCTGGTGGAAACAATATAGAACAGTGGTCCCCAACCCCTGGGCTACGGATGGCTACTGGCCCATAGCCTGTAAGGAACCGAGCTGTACATCAAGAGGTGAGTGGTGGGCCAACGAGTGAAGCCTCATTTGTAATTACAGCTGTTCTCCATCTCTCGCGATACCACCTGAGCTCTGTCTGCTGTCAGATCAGCCACGGCATTAGATCCTCATAGGAGCACGGACCCTATTGTGAACCATGCATGCGAGTGATCTAGAAGAATCTAAGGCCCGATGATACGAGGTGGAGCTGAGGCAGTGATGCTAGCACTGTCTCCCATCACCCCCAGATGGGTCTGCCTAGTTGCAGAAAAACAAGCTCAGGACTCCCACTGATTCTCCATTATGGTGAGTTGGATAATTATTTCATTATATATTACAATGTAACACGAATAGAAGTAAAGTTCACAATCAATGCAATGCACTTGAATCATCCTGAAACCATCTCCCCCGCAAAAGTCCATGGGAGATTTGTCTTTCACCAAATTGGTCCCTGATGGCCAAAAAGGTTGGGGACCATGGATAGAGAAGGGAAAGGGAAAGACTGTGTAAACACAAGTTACCATTCTTTGCACACGTGCACACGAGTGAGAAAGGTGGAACATCGGCAAATATGATGATTTTAATGAGCTTGATTTGGACATGTTGAGACCCTCAAGATCAGTACCAGGGAGACTATTGTCAGGAACTCAGAATAGCAACCTGGACAAAGAAATATATTCGATAGCAGCTAAAGCTATGGGTAAGGATGAGATGTGGCCTAGGATTTTGTAGATGAGCTCAATTATGACAGAAATGACCCAGAGTCCTAGAAAAACATCCCAAGGAAGGTGGCCCCAGAGGAAGAAGTCTTAGGTAACTATGGGACAACGTGAGTGCTAGGAATGTTGTGGGTATCATATCAGAAGAATATGGATTAGGTAGGTACAATCATCAAGGGGTGCTTAGTTCACACTTTTGTTAACAACTTCCCTTATCAATATTCATCACTTCCCCCAAAAAATGTCACAACACAATCTAGTTGGGAAAAGCAGTATATGTGTGGAAATTAGAGGAAGGCTGGGGAGGATTAACTTCTTATACATGCGATAAGGCATTAAGAAGTCCACGTTTTTAATTTAGCTTATTATCTTAAGCCATATTTGATATTATTATGCTATATGGAGCAAAAGACTCTATATCTGCACACAGTGCATGTGCCAGTTACCAATCTATTGTCTCAGTGACAAAACCCACCCTTCAGGGCCTGCTGTGCAACAGTGGGCTGGATCCTTTAGCACTTCTCTTTTGCAACAGGCAGGATGTTAAATTATGTCAGTAGAGGGCATTGGAGGGCACTGAAAAAGGAAGGTTCCTGGTTCTGGCGTGCTTGTTTCCCTTCTTTTTGCTGCCTCCTGCTGCAGGCCTACCAGTCGTGCAGCGTCCAGGCATCCAAGGGTGTGCACATTCCTTTAGTGTGCTCAGGGCCCTGGCTCCAGGACTGTGCCCACCTCACTCCAGGCCTTCACTTGGCAGGGAGCAAGAGTCAGGCACCTCGGCTCTCTCTGCGTTCCCACTCCACGGCACTGTGCTGCCTGTACACGGCACCCCATAATCCCTTTCTACCATCCAGTGGGGCACAATCATACCTTCCCCGATGAAGCTGAAACCAAGCTTTGAGGAGAAGGCCTCTCCTTCTAAGTTTGTCTTTTCCTTGGCTACGGTCCCTAAACCCTGAGGTCTTCTTGAGAGTTCTTTATGCCTATTTATAGTTTCTCCCCTCTTATAGATAATAGTTCTTTATATTAAAATTTCCCTGCTTAAGTGATTTGCATGTCTGTGCCCTAAATGGACCCTTAATTTTTTTTTAACGTTATAAATCATATAGTCGGTACTGCAACCCTTCCTCCTTGGTGGCGCAATGGCCAAACGTACCAAGAAGGACGTAAATACGGGACCCGCTATGGGGCCTCGCTCCGGAAGATGGTGAAGAAGATCGAGATCAGCCAGCACGCCAAGTACACTTGCTCCTTCTGTGGCAAATCCAAGATGAAGAGACGCGCTGCGGGCATCTGGCACTGTGGCTCCTGCATGAAAACAGCAGCTGGTGGAGCCTGGACCTACAATACCACTTCTGCTGTCACAGTAAAGTCTGCCATCAGAAGACTGAAGGAATTGAAAGGCCAGTAGAAGCTCGATTTGAGACATCACTAACCTATAATAAATGGCTTAATTTATGTAACCAAATCGCCTTGGTTTGTTATTTTACTAGACAGTCTCGTTTGTAATGTGTTTAATACTGCTTTTTCAAAAGTCTTGGAAATTGAGGTTTTTCTAATTTGTAGCTTTTCTTCGACACCTTTATTCAGTTAATCACTGAGTTCACTGCCAGTTTCGCCTGTTTTAATTTCTCAACCATGTGTCTAAGTCTAAACTCCTGTCTCATGTGAACTCGGGCCTCCTGAGTGATACGTCTGTCATCTCCACAGAGTAATTCTTTGGGAATGCTAGTCTAATAGATAAAAGTGTGGATTTTCTTTAAGATGGAATAAAAACTGGCTCTCAAAATCATATAGTCTTTATAATATTATTTTGAAGTCGTTATTTCCACTTTAAACTTGAAAGCACTTTGGCTCAGTTTTTTCACTCATTCAGTACATTTTTACTGAGTGCTGAACGTGGGCCTGGCACATGGCTGGGCACTTAAAGCAAAGTGACTGAGGTAGGGCCAGATGCCTGGAACACAAGTCTAGAGTGATTTCCATTACACATTTAGTGATTTCCATTACACAGTAAGTGTGTTGGTGACATACCAATTTTTTGAAGAACTTTAGGGCACTGCCTCTCACACTGTACTATTTAAGCACAGATTCTGATTAGTGGTCCTTATGGGCTGAATTCATATATTGAAGTACTAACCCCCAGTATCTCAAAATGTGACCCTACTTAGTAATAGAAAAAAGTCATTCTGGAGTAGAGTAGGTCCCTAATCCAATATGACTGGTGTCCTCATATTAGAAAAATGGCATGTGAAAAGACACCTGCACACAGGCAGAGATCAGAATAATGTATCCATCTATCAGCAAAGGAACCCAAAGACTGCCAGGTAGCCACTGGTAGCTAGAAGGGAGGCATGAACACATTCCCCTGCACAGACATCAGAAGGAGCCAACCCAGAGGATCCCTTGATTTCAGACTTCTGGCGTCTAAACTGGTGAGACAATACATTCCCATTGTCTGAGCCATCCAGTATATGGTACTCCGCTACGGCAGGTCGAGGAAACTGATACAGTGTGTCTGAGATGCAGTCTGCAATTCTGTATTCCCGACAAACCAGGTGACGCTGAGGCTGCTGGTCTTTAAATCACCCTCTGAGCAGATCAAGGAGCTAATATATAAGAAATGCCACTATGTCTTCTACTCTGACCTCCTTAGGGAGCACTGCCCTTCCTGTAGTACCAGCCAAAGGAACTCACCCCACAGTCTGGCCAGTGACCCAAAACCCGTGTGGCCTGTCTCAGAAACAATCAAATAATTTTCTTGTCGGCAGTGGAGGAAGAAATGACACATTAAAAGGAAGGGTGAGGCCCAAGGCAACTCATTTACAAGTGTAAATTAAGAGAAATAAGCAGAGAATGCCAGTTATCAGTTGGGCTGAAAGAAAACACATGTGAAGGTATACCTAAATCACTCTAGTGCTGTAAGCAAAAGAGCTACAAACTCCAACTGTAGGGGTCCTCGAGTAATGCCTCCTGTTACAATCTGTGAGGTCTGATCTTGCTTTGCCTGTCTTGTAACTTCTACAATTTCTGTCTTACTGCTTTCCACGTATCCTCATAATATCCCCTCTCTGCTTTCCCTTATTATTTGTAACAAAAGTGTTCTAACTATTAGAACACACAAATAATTTTAGTAAAGTTGAACACATATGTCCCCTACCACGGGTCCCCTGTAGCAGAGATGCTAAATTGTCTCCTCCTGACTTCCCTTTCCTCCTTTTCCTTTTATGAATTTTACTAGGGCATGTGGCCTCCTAGCTGATGACTTTGTTTCCCAGCTTCCCCTGCAGCTAAGTATGGCCCTGTGGCTGAGTTTGGGGCAACGGAATATACCTTGGGGAGATGCATGAATTTCAGCATCACGTCCTCAAGGCAGAGCTTGCCCTGGGCAGTTTTTTTCTTCCATTACCACAAGCTGGGAATCGGCAACAAGAGCAGCAAATGTTGAACTTGTAAGAGGAAGTCACGTGGAGGATGTATCAGACCCGCTTAGCCTTGGTCTCTTGAGCTCAAGGTCCCTTGAGCATAGATGTTTCCCTGCCCTGGATTGCTCACTTAAATTTGGGCTGTATTTTATTTTCTAATATCTTTTTTTTTTTTTTTTGTTGCGTTGAAGTCTCATTCTGTCTCCCAGGCTGGAGTGCAGTGGCACAATCATGGCTCACCGCAGCCTCGACCTCCTTACTCGGATGATCCTTCTGCCTCTGCCTTCCAAGGAGTTGGGACTACCGGCATGCACCACCATGCCTGGCTAATTTTTTTTTTCTTTTTTTTTTGTAGAGATGAAGTCTTGCTATGTTGCCTAGGCTGGTCTCAAACTCCTGAGCTCAAGCAGTCCTCCCGCCTCAGCTTCCCAAAGTGTTGTGATGACAGGCGTGAGCCACCACGCCCAGCCTCTTCTAGTATCTTAACATGTATCCCCAACTCATGCACTCTCTAAAGACCCGTCTGGAGATGCTTGACTTTTATAGAACCTGGCTGTCCATTTCCAGTTGTAAGCCTGGGCCTGCCAGCTCCATTCTGCTTTATTTGAGATTCATGGGACTTAGCAGTAACAAGGTATCTGTGTCTTTGCACATGCCAGAAGGCTAGCAGTTTCACTTTTAGTCAGGGCTGTAAAATTCCCAACCATTGCATGGGCCCGGAGGACCTGGCTTCCCATCAAGCACTATGATACCTGAACTGAGATGGGCTCTTGTCTTTCTTTAGAGACAATATTATGCTATCCATTTATATGCATGGGCTAAAACACTACAACAGAGATTAAGCCCTGCACAAAGGTACACACCAGTGCTGGCTGACTAAGGAGAATTTTAAATAACAAAAAACAATCTCTCCTTTTCAAGAACTAGTATTTGCACAGCCTTTTCTCTGCTAATCAACAACTTATATTGAGATAAATCCCCAAGAAGTCGCAGCACTCAGCTAGAGCATCTGGTTTTATTAAATGATTTTCCCTGTTTGAGCAGACACCATGGGCCTAATTTATAGACAGGGAAACCAATAGACTGAAAAGTTAAATCCTTTCAGTGTATGGAGTGCTTGAATAGTGAAGCAGCCTCAGTATAGCACTCCATCCACCCAGGAAATCTTTCTTCACCATTCGTCCATTCATTCATTCATTCATTCACCTTTCATTTCATTTATTTTTACAGGTATTCATATATACAACAAATACTTCCGTGACTTGCCTGTTAATGAATATAAAATGAGCCAACAATAAGCACTGAGATTCAGCTCTTAGTTACATATTTTATCAGTTACTTATTCTTTTATTTGATGAGCATGTATGAAGCACGCACTATGCATGGCCCAAAACTCCGATGAAAGGCTATTGAACGATGGCCATCCAGTCCTGTGAAACACTAAAAGTAGATTGTAATAGAACATGGTTAACCTTATTAGATTAGAGTCAATCTTGCCTCAATTTACCAGCATATATGGAGTGCCACTGGCTGAGTACACCCCGCCCAAATGACCATCCACATATCAGCTCTAGCATTCTCATCACAGAAAAACGAGACCAGGTGACAGCTGGGTGGGGAAGAAGAGATACTGTCAAAGGGAGAAATATGAACAGCCTTCTCCTCATAAAAGCTCAAAGTGCTTGGCCTCCTAATGGCAGGCAGCTACTTGTCATTTTGATATATGAAGGACATACTCTTCTGACACAGACACACACACACACACACAAACACACACACACAGACAGACAAGCAGAACCCAGAGAGGTGGAAAAATGCATTACAGGGAAAAAAAATTCAGTTATTTAGTCCAAAAAATGTAAATGAGGGGGGTCAAAGGAGAACTATAATTTTTAAATGAATTGGCCTCACTTGAGAAAGAGAAGCAATTATTTACCGAGTTCTTGCTACCTCTAGGCGCTGTGCCAGCACCCTTCCATGTTTCCTGGTTTCCTCATTTAGTTTGATCACCGGCCAGATAGGTACTGCTATCTCTGATAAATATAAATATAAATTATAAAGAAGCTGAGGTTTAGAAAGGTCAAGAATGTCACCTAAAGTCACACAAGTCACAAGTGGCAGAGCCAAGATTAGAAATCAAGTCTATCTGACACCAAAATTCGTGTATTTTGTGTTCTCTTACACCAGTGTATATGAGACCACGCAAGAACAGGAACAGCTCACAACCAAAGTGACAGGAAGCTGGCAAGAGGTCTCCAGAGGTGAACCCCAGCTGGGCAGGGCCCTGTAAGTAACAGGGGGAAGTTTCCAGCAGACCAGCATCTCTCGTCCACAGAATCAGGCCGCATAAGCAGCTTCTGGGTCCACGAATTGAGTAGAGGCAGTCACTGGCCAGACCCTGATACTCCCAGGACCCAGCAAAGAGTGAATATGGAAACCCAGATACCTTATTAAAAGTATTTAAATGTAGCCGGGCATGGTAGCGTGCGCCTATAGCTCCTGCTACTTGGAAGGCTGAGGCGGAAGGATCGCCGGAGCCCAGCAGGTCGAGGCTGCGGTGGCCGGGAGCGGCCACTG
>CAUYQG010252703.1:0-14468 GCA_963574415.1 Tarsius wallacei
TCCCGCGCCTTTGGGAGGCTGAGGTGAGTGGATTGCCTGAGCCCACGGGTTCGAGACCCGCTTGGGCAAGCGAGACCTCATCTCTACAATAAATCAAAAAAATTAGCCGGGCGTGGTAGCGCGCGCCTGTAGTTCCATCTACTTGGAAGGCTGAGGCAGAAGGATCACCAGAGCCCAGCAGGTCGAGGCTGCGGTGGCCGGGAGCGGCCACTGCACTCCAGTCTGGGCGACAGAATGAGACTCCAACTCAAAAAAAAAAAAAAAAAAAAAAAAAAATTTTAATGTTCTACATACAATAAAACTCTGCACTGTTTGTAAAAAAATAAAAATAAAAATGACTTCATTTACTTTGATGACAGTTTAGGAAAACAAGATATCACAAATTGTGTCAGACACATGAACTGTCTGACCCTATTTCTTGATAACAGTGCAAAGATGTAGATATAACTATACTAAATAGGACTTTACTTTTTGTTGGGTGAAGATATTATAATATGCCTCCTCATGTAAATCCAGGACTAGAGATCATGCTTTTTCAGAACTACTAAAAAGGGTATTATATAACCAAAAGAGTCATCACAATTTATTTCATATCTCTTTTATAATGCAATCCTACTACTAATGTTTTTAAATTGAATTTTTTCTATTAATAATTGAGTAGTCAGTCAAGTCTTCAACAAGCATATCAAAATGGACATAAAACTCTATCAAGGTAAATGACTATATATCTTAAAATAATAGTAAAAAATTGAATAACATTGCTATCACCAAATATAGGCTAATGTAACAACCTTCTTAGTTAACAGTGATTTGGAGTCATTCAATGATCTTATAATAGAGATGTTTTATTGTAGTCATGTATGTTAATACAGTAAGAAGTTGAAGTTAGAAAATTATGCTGAACATAGTCAAAAACAAACTCAGGTTAAACACACCTGAAAATCTGAATAAAAAGAGGAGTCAATAACTAATTCAAAAAACTCCAAGACCATAAAATATACCGCTAGTAGTGAAAACTTATCAGACCCCTTACTCTCAAGTCTGGAATTAACAATGGTTTATTATCTTTAGCAAGGACCATTATTTACAGGACTTATGGACCACTCCCCAGGGAAGTTCATGAAGAAACTTCTGAGGAAAATGTGATTCTGTTAAAATACTATGCAAGGTTGTAGTAGGCAAGTGAAGTTTCCCTGAGAAGACACCAGTGCTTTCATATTCTCACAGGAGTCTTGAACTCAAAAAAGGTTAAGTCATATATTTTAAAATCTGGGATTTTTTTCTAGAGTTCAAAATATTACACTATGTGCTAACAAGAGTTATAAAATACAAAAACATTCCCCGATAAAAGTTACAAACACTAGCCAGGCACGATGTCTCACGCCTGTAACACCAGCACTCTGGGAGGCCAAGTTGGGAGGACTACTTGAGTCCAGGAGTTCAAGACTAGCCTGAGCAACAAAGAAGACTTCAATCACTATAAATAAATAAATAAGGTTTAAAATAAATAAATAAAACCTAAAATACATAAATTACAAACAAAGAGAAAAACCTGATTTTTAGTTACTTTTAAAAGCAGACACTTATCAGGTATAAATAGTCTCTTAAAAGTCCTATATTAAGCAAAATAGCTTATAAAACAACTGTTCAAAAACAGTAATGAAATTCCTAAGTTGCACATTTTAAATTTAAAACTTCCTCAAATATTCAAAATTATCCTATAAAGATGAACTTACATACCATCAATCTATTATGCCATACAGACTATAATCTACTGAAGTTCTTGTGCTACTAAAAACATCTACCATCTTATAGCCCTCAGCATTTTAACATGCAATCCAAAAAATATTTCTAATTATCCTCCCCCTCAACCATAATTTATATTACTTCAAAGCATCACTAACAAATATATACAGCAACTAGATCTTTTTGTCTGGTGGTTCACAAATTTGACAGAGCATTTTTTAAAAAGCAAAACAAAATAATATTATCTTCCCAGATACTGTTGCAATTAGCAACAGTAATTACTTCTTTTAACAAGCACTTATTATGACACCAGGCAATGTGCTATATACAGTCATGGACCACAAAATGACATTTGGATCAATAATGGACTGCACATACGATGGTTGTCCCATAAGACTAAGATACCATATTTTTACTGTACCTTTTCTATGTTCAGGTATGTTTAAATACACAAATCCTGTGTTGCAACTGCCTACAGTATTCAGTAGTCTATATGGCATAATAGATTGACTATATATAAGCTCATCTTTACAGAACAATTTTGAATAGGTTTGTATAAGTGCACTCTATGATATTTGCACAATGAACTCACTTGATGTATCCCTGTAGTTAAACAACACAGTTATTGTATTACTGTACTACTAATACCAAAAACAATTCAGCTAGGTAGGCATTAGCCTCATTTTTGAAAAGGGGGTAACTAAAGCTCTGCAAAATAAGCTCCACTTCCAACGCATCAGTGCTGCTAACACTCGGTTCCAGGACTATGTGGCTCCCAAAGAAGGCTGCTGTACCACACAATTCCAGAGGTACCTCTCACTTGATGCCTGTCACTGATAGGGGCTCTTTTGATCATACCTCAATGCCATTTACTGTCTTTCCATTTTTTTTCTTTAAATATTAGCACATATTTAACATTTGTTTCACAGAAATAAGAAACATTCAACAAGAATCTGAAGAACCTTTCTTTACATACTAACAAAAAAACTTCCATTAACAACACTGAAACTATAAAACAGCAACTATTATATTGGAAACAATTACTAAAGAGGGAATTAACTAAATAAAATCAATATGATATTTTGTATGTTACACCTTGTTATATTTTAAATACATAATATACCTTTCAATTTGTGGAGGCTGTTTCTTGGACTGAACAGCTTTGAGAAATTCAGTAAAATATTCTGGCTTTACAATTGGACGTCCACAAATGAGTGCACATATTGTCTAAAATGAAGAAAACACGTGAATATATCTATTCATATGCTGTCTTCTTTTAAAGAAAAGTTTTAAGTTATAAAATACAAAGTTGTTGTTCTATATATTTTCCCTTTCATCTCTCTAAAATTATAAAAGAGCCACAATCTATGAAATAGAAGTCAGTATTTGGTCACTGTTTAGTTTTAGATCACTATATGACCATTCACTTATATGAAGCCACCAATTGCAATATAAATTTTAAAACTGCTCTTTCTGGGGGGAGCGAACAACATACATAAAATATAAGTCAATTATAAAATGCATTCCAATTTCAAAAACATTAAAATGTTAAAAGTATATCTTAGAATTGAGGAACTGCAACATATCTAAAGCAAAGACGACAATATTAAGAGATAAACAGGAAAGAGAAGATCTTTTCATCCTAATTGCCTTTCAGAAAGAGTATAACTATGGAATAAAACCTTTTCAAGAAATTAGATAAAGGAATAACTGTTTGGAACTCAGTAAAAGCTCAAAATATTTACATACAGATAATGGTGGAAAACAGAAGCTTCAACTAGCATGTGAATTAAGCAAGAGCCCCATATAAGACATAATATCTGAGAAGGATTAGAAAATACTATAGTAGGCCACTAAAATAAAAATGAAGATTCAGGATAATTACAGGAATTAATCTAACTAATAAATTTATAAAAGTAAGCTTTTAATAACACAGGGTATTACTTAAACAGGAACAAGCAGATTTAGGGTGTCTCTCAAGAATGGAACCTCCATTGTGAATGAAATAGCTTCCATAATGAAGCAGGAATTTGCAATTCAACGTTGGACTCTACACATGTGACTCTGGGGAAATGATTTAATTGTTCTGTTTCAGTTTGCTCATCAAAAAATAAAAGTTGAACTGAATGCTCTTTAAGTTCTATTTTGGTTCTGACATTCAATGATTTTAAAAACATAAGTTAACCTGTACTTTTGGAAGATGTATCAATAAATAATAAAATGACAAGGTGTTCTTTTTTTGGCACATGATTGATCATAAATATTAACAAAAAAACCACTGCTCTGTAAACCATCTTAATGTCTCTAACAAGAGATCAGTAATGGCCATCAGCATACCAGTCACCTGAATAGTATCCAGGTCTGTCAAAGACTTGGTAAAAAATTCCTTCAAGACAGACAATCTAACTGCCTTTGATTTATTTCACACCCACCAAACAGCTGTACAATTACCTACTCTATTTCTTAAGTACCTTAATATCTAGAAAGAGACTGTATTAGAGTGTGTTTACACTTAAATACTCTGGTCACTGTAAAGGCGCATCCCTACTATAAACTAATAAATGGACATTTTGATTTGTAAATCTAATATCTGTGGATGTTTTAGCATAAACTAGTACTTGAGACGCTAGTCATGCTGCTGAAATTATAAAATTCATAAACTTGAAAAGGAAAAAAAAAATCCTTGTTCAGAGATAACCCCATAGAGGTATAAGTTGAACTTGAGGTTCATTCCAAGCAGCAAGTGTTTCTTCATGACACCTCTTTAGCTATAATATACATATTCTAATTTAATTAATTTCATTAAATTCCAAAGGATTTTTGTGTCACCTAATGTAGGAATCTAAATATTTGTTGCTTTTTACTATAGATATGAGCCTAAAACAATCCCACAGATCTATAGTCAACCTGTTTAAAAGGAGACAAGTCACCTCCCAATGTCATTCTTCAATTAGCTTTGGATATAAACAAATCTGAAGATGCAAAATCTGAAAACATACCAAAAATATATCACTGTTTTAAATAGTCAGCATCTTCTAAAGGTACATATTTAAATATCTCTAGGTTACAAAGATACATTAAGACAATATTAAACCACAAGAACTTAAAAGTCTTTGTGATTAGGGCCTTGAATCAATTAAATACTAAGTAAGAGAATAAGAGATCATGAGAGAGTATCAGAGACTTGAAGAAGACAACTTAACAGAAGAGACATAAGATGCTAACTTTGAAGACTGGCAGTTAATTTCTAGTTGCTTTGCTTTTAGACTGAAAACACACTATGCACTGTAATAAACTCCTTGGTGAAAGAATAACATAAATCACTTTTTTAAATGTTCAATCAAAATCTGAAATCTACCTTTATATGCTTTTGCTTGTGCCAAATAATACAAAGGTTGAAAAGCCATGTAAGCCTAAACAGTATATAAAGGCATGAAATGCGCATATATAAGTCTATAACTAACAGTTCTGACAGTTTTCGACAAATTTTTAAAATAGCAGGTGAGTAAGCTTAAATTCACAGAACTTATTTTAGCATAATAACAAGGCATTCAACCTACTTTAATGGTAACTTTAACTGATATCATGACCAGGTGAGTACATTCCTCTGTCCAATTGTTTACAGTAAGTCCTCCAAGTTGCAATATAGCTTGATTTAAAGCAGTTTTCCCAGAGACATCTAAACAAGAAGAGCACACAACTATAGGCTCATACTCTATTCTGTAAATGAAAATAAGTAACATAAAGTTATGTTATCACAGTTATAGACATGGCAACTTTTAGTACTTAAAACTTCAAGTTTATGTAACAGACTGTTATCCTAATTTTAATTTTTGTGTATTATTAAACTTTCTAGCTTATAAAATTATCAGTTCCTAAGTCTTGAGTCCAAGGAAGAAAAAACAATAACCAAAATTTAACATTATTCTTTCACCTATGAAGAATCAAACAAAGACTCTAAGGCCCACTCAAACCGCCATACACTCGCATCACTACCTTTGACAGCATGCACAAACCACATGTGGCGCACAGTCTACTACTGTGCTAAGTAAGAACTAAATCATATTGTTTTCCATTCTTTATTCATAAATATCCTTTCCCTTTAGAATTTAATTGGTGTGAAATAAAGCTGTCTAATTTTAAAACTTCTTACCTGAATTTACTTTCAAATACTCCAAAGGTAACGCTATCGCCTGTCTTCAAAGTTCGGGAAAAGCCATTCTGCATTTTTTCCTCATTAACAAAGGTCCCATACTTAGAATTATCCTTTAACATCAATATAGGGATTTCATCTATTTGACTCTGAAACACGAGCAAATAAAGTATTTCACCACTCAGTACATTTAATTCTCAGAAGAAAAGGTCGGTAACTTTCTGAATAGGCATTAGACAGGCAAACCTACCAACACAGTAGACAATACTTACTGCTTTGGTTACCTTCAGAGCATGATCATGTAACTAGCAATTAATATTTCCCCTCAGGGAAATTTCTTAATTTCAGAGTTAACCCTCTTAGAACATACATTTTCTTTATTTTTATAAGTCAGTGGGGATTTTTCTGATCCCTTAATTTCACACATTAGAAAATGTGTATGGTCTGTTTCACATACATGACAACTTGATCCTTAATTTTTAAAAATATTACCAAAATCATATTCTAAAAATGGATGCAATAAGAATAAGTGGATAAAAGCTAGAGTTTCTAACTTACAGTAACAATTTTACTTTTTCTGCAGAAATTTCAATGTTTTTCAACACCTAAAAGAAGCAACACAAAACCTAAATATCACTGAACAAAACCAGCATTTTCAGTCTTTGCCCAAAACAATGGCTTTCTCATTACAACCAGCATTATCAAGAGCTCAGATACGAATATATATACTTATCATTTTTATCACCCACAGTTGTGATAAAAACAAAGAAACTCAAAGCCATTCAAAGGAGCTATGGGGTATAAATAAGCAAAGAATATTTTCCCTAGTGAAGTAAATCAATTCCCACTATGAAAATTTATATGAAAAATGCCTGTGTCCACACGCCTACATAACTTTTTAAGAGGAGTCATGAATATCTATGTGCTCATCACCGTATTCCCAGTTTTGGCACAGTGACCAAACACAGTAAACACTCAATAAACATTTAGGTAAGTAAAAATAAGTATGTCCTACTACCCTAAGTTTCCCTAAAACAAACAGTAAATACTGAAACAGTAACATCCAATCTCAAAATAAACAAATACCACTGCCAAAATATAAGTATTTAACTTTGCTAACATTAAAAAAAAGTCTGAACAGCTTTATGAAATAAAAAGTCCTATGAACTCTCACATATGCACCAATATAATCTTTTGTGATTTTAACCCCTCTATTGTGAGCTAGTGAAATAAAATTAGTAACATACCAGATTGGTTACAGAAAAGTTAGCAGTTAACACAGCATGATTTCTACTGATGGACGGATCATTTTCAATTAGGATGGCACAATTTTTCCTTCCAACAACGTACTCAACACCAGTCAAAAATCTGTACGGTTCTCCTAAGAGAAATTTTTTTAAAAAGGTAAACTCATAGACACACAAATATGTACATACACATACATACATGAATATATAATACAGGTATGACAAATGTTAAAGCAAAAATAAATTTTTGCTATTCAAATGTTAATCAACTTTATATGTCAAACATGTTTTCTAGCAAAGCCTCACTGAAGGATAAAAAAGATTATCTAACTAAATGTAAGACTATCCCATTTTTCTAAAGCAACCACAATATTGAAAGGAGTCAGTGTTCCCCCAAATTAACTTATAAATTTAATGCATTAACAAGTAAAATTACAACACGATGCTTGGAACTGATAAACGAATTCAAAAATTCACCAGGAAACTATACAGGTTAAAAATAGTAAAGAAAAACTTGAATAATATTATGGAATCTTAACCTATCAGTTGGCAAAATATGCCATAAAACTAGAGTAATTAAAACGTATGGTACTGTACCAGAAGCAAACAACATAAAACAATGCAATAAAGTCCAGACTACATGCAAGTGTCTATTTTTGGGAATCTTGTTTTTATGTTAAAGGTAGCATTTCAAATCACTGAGAAAGGGCTATCAATTTTTTTTCTAATGTTGTAAACCACAAATTGTTGGAGTAACAGCTTATTGGTGGAGACTTGTGGGATTTCGTCCGGGAGCACAAGATTTCATTAGCAGAGTGGCTGGGTTAATCGATTAGGGCAGATAAAACAGACTAGCAGGGAGGAGTCTAGGAAAGCCAGGCCCACAAGGCTGCCTTTGAATATTTATTGAGTTTGGCCCTCTTCATACTGCCCTACGTTGTCAGTCCACTTAAGTCTCTACATAGATCTTTTTCCAGTCATAACGTAACATCCTGAGGACAAGCCCCAATCTTAAGCGTACCTGTTTACTCTTCTATCAACTAATAAGGAGCTCTCCATACACGAGGCAACCAATTAACATGTGACAGCCACTTCCCACTATTGGAGATGCAGAAAGGAAAATCCATTTTTTTCAGTTGTTCTGATGACATTAAGGAAAAACGGTCTGAAACAAAACTGAAAAGTAAGCTCTCCCGTGGTCGCCATTTATCCAAACTATCACGTGGTTCTCACAAAAAATGTTCCAGACAGCCGTCCTCTGCCACCGTGTGGTCTGCCATGATAACCCATTGTTTTTCCTTAAAAGCTTGAAACCTGAGATGTCACACAGGGTACCCGGCCAAGGCTCACTTCCGCAGGCCATCCAAGCCGGGCGCGGTACCCATCACCTACACTCAGCGTGGGACGGGTGGGGTCGCCTAACGCCGCCGCCCCGGCGCCAGCCCGGCTCGGGTTCCCACACAGCCCGGAAGACCCTGCGCTTCCCAGACACCAATTCCGCCGCTTTTGCATTCGCTTCCTCAGCCTCCCGGGGCGGAAACAGGCGGCGCAGGAAGCGTCGCCCTCAAACTTTCCCCGCTGCAGTCGCTCCCGGGAAAACCGGCCCCGAGGTTTTCCTTCCGTCCTTACCTCCGGCCGAGCCCGCGGCCGGGAGCAGCTTCCACATGAGTCCAGCTCCTCAGACCCGGGCCGTACTGCGGCCGCGTAGCCGCAGCTGATCGACAAGCGCGACTACGGCGCCAGCAATAGGCGCAGTTTCCGGGACGTGTGCGCTCCCGGGAGTCACGCAAGTTGCCTTAGAAAAGGAGGGACGAAGCTAGAACGCGTCTTGGGCACATGATCGCCACCTGGTGGTTGGGGGAGGAACAGCGCAATTTTTTATTCGAAGGGTATGAAGTACGGATCCCCCCTTTCAAGGGGTTCCCTGAATATAAGATTACCTACTTTTTCTGGTTGTGATAGGATATAATTTTAAAAACTAGTTCCAAATCAACCTAGGAAAAGTTTGTAATTAAAGAAGTACTGATCAGTTATGTAGATCTATACGTTTGCAATTTCTTAAATTGCCCTTGGTCCTTTGTATGGATCCTATTGGTAGTGATAATAATGGTAAAGATAAGGATTTCACCCTAAAGTCAACTCATTATTTTTACTCTTTTCCAAGTTCAAATCTACCTCTCCTAACTTCTCTATTTTATATTACACTTTCATTTAATCATATGCTAAATCCTGGAGAGTCTACCCAGGCTTTCCATTTCCACCTGTCCCCAAAAGGGTCAAGCTCTCCTCTTAAAACTCCAGTAGCCCTCCTAATCCATCACCAACCAACTCCCACACTAATCTATTCTACAACCTGCACACTGCCAAGTAAACATCACCAGAGTGCACTTCTGATCATATAATTTATAGTTTCAAAAGCATTACAAATCTGTTATCAGCATAGAATCAAAAGTCCTAAACAATATTAGCAAATTGAATCAAGCTATATTACAAAAAGAATAATCATGACTAAATGAGGTTTATTCCAGAAGCAGAGGGATGGGTTAACACTGGGGAAAAAAAATCTATGTATTTCGTCAGAATAATAAAAAAGGAGAAAAATCATTTTGATGGTTGCAAAATTTTTTTAAATAAAATTAGACACCTATTCATGATTAAAGAAAAAACTCTCTGCAAGATAGGAATAGAGAGAGCATCTTTGTTCCTTATCAGGACTAAACCGCAGCTTGCATTGTACTTAAGGTAAATCGTTGACCATTTCCCCATGACATCAGTAATGAAACAAGAACATGTCTGCTCATATCACTTATTTTCAACATGATATTGGGTGCTTAGCTAATGCAATAAAGGAGAAAAAGGAACAGAAGATTTACAGACTGGAAAAGAAGAAATAACACATTATTTTCAAATGACATAAATTCACGTACTGAAAATCTAAAAGAAGCAAACTACTTGAATTGATAAGTTGACTTAATGAGGTCACTGGATACAAAGTCTAGATATGAAATTTAATTGTATACCTTTATTTCAGAAAATAAATATAAAACAATATGTATAATTATACATACTACCATACTAGATAATTATAATACTACCAAAAATCATTACACATGAGGTAATTTGATTTTTCAAAGGTGATACTACAGAGCAATGGAGGAAAGTTTTTTCCCTAATAAGTGATCCTGGGAGTACTAGTTAACACTATGCAAGACATGAAGACAGCTCCCCCCCACCTCACACAAATACAAAAAATCAATTAGAAATGGATCATAGGTCTAAACATGAAAGTAAAATAATACATATTTTGGAAGAAAACATGATCCAGAAATAGGCAGCTCTTTCTTAAACAGGACACCAAAAAGCATGCCCTGGATCATAGGATCCCTAAATTTTGCTGATGTGATAAACCCCCAACAATTTATAGGCATTTTCTTCCACACTCTGGAGTACACATATGTCACCAAGGCCCCCAACATGTCTGCCAATCCTTGCACATCCACTCTGATTAGCATAATACTACCAATGTGGTAGAACAGTGTGATGTTCTATGGAATGTCTGGACAGTTCTGGTCTCATAGGACAATATTATAATGGAAGTTAAGGAGAGACATCATGGTCCTGGGGCAACACTGTAGATATTTTCTATTATATGTTTCAATTAAATATAAACACTTTTGGATTTTACTGTCTGATAAGGTTGGGAAAGAATATGTTCATCATATTGTTCACATCCAACCAGTTACTTGAAGTCATGTTGCTCTGCTCTTGTAAAGATTTCATATCTGGTACAGCAGCTCTAATGGGATTATTACTTGGTTGAGTTGCAGTAGCCTATTGTTTATTCTCCAGGAACTGTTGTGCTTATGTAAGTCAACTATGGTGAATTAAATGGAGATATGAAGGGAACCAAAAAAGGCACTAATATCTACCACTCCCCTATATTGTTTATTATTATTATTTATTTACCATCATGGCTATGCAATTTCAGAGGCTCCCTGTTGACCAAAAGGGAATTACCACTTGATGGCTCTTACCCCATAGACCAAGAAACAGATGTGGGTATTGTACGAACTCCCAAGTATGCCCATTTCAGTGATATATTTGGGAACTAGGGAAATGATCAACTGACAGGTCCATGTGTTCAGTGGACCCACTGTATGCCAGACCCAGGCAAGGACTCCATTAACTCTCTGGCTCCTGAATGCCTCCACTCTTACTGGAGGCCATACTAATATTTTGGTTTGAGGGTATCAACAGTGATCATATCCAATAACTCTCAAAAAATTGGGGTATTCCCTTTACTTTGTTTTTTTTGTTTTTTGTTCTTTTGGGGGGGGGTTTGAGTTGGAGTCTCACTCCGTCGCTCAGACTGTAGTGCGGTGGCCGTTCCCGGCCACCGCAGCCTCGACCAGCTGGGCTCCGGAGATCCTTCCGCCTCAGCCTTCCGAGTAGACGGAAGGCGCACACTACCACGCCTGGCTAATTTTTTGATTTTTTGTAGAGATGAGGTCTCGCCAAGTTGCCCAGGCGGGTCTCGAACCCGCGGGCTTTGATATGTGATTTTCTGAGTGGCCAAAGGTCCTTGAAGGGAAGGACTAGGAGTACAGTAGGGACGGGAGAAATCATTACCATATATGCTCACCATGGTATTGCAGGGTCCTTTCTCCTGGTCATCCTGCCCCTCCATCAGTCAGCAGGTTCTAGATGGGTAAGCTGCTTCAAGTCAGGAAATTAGAGAAGAGACTATGACTTTTTATTGAGGCTGTTGCTCTAAGCCTTGTGTCATCCACCCTTGTTATTTTTTTATTTTTTCATTGTGTAGACTGAGTATATCCTATTGGCCAGCTTCTGTCATTTTCCATGGGTTGCCTTACTCTTACTCTATTAACCATCTTTAAGCTCTTTCTGGGTCAAGTGCTGGGGCTGCCACACTAATGGCTAAGCACCAACATCTGGCTTCTATTATTTTGGGATTCTATTATTGCCATTGTTATCTGTGAACTCAATTCTGTACCAGCATCTTTTCCTTTATCTTTTCTTTTCTTTTCTTTCTTTCTTTTTTTTTTTTTTTTTTTTAAGACAGGGCCTCACTCTGTTGCCCAGGCTGAAGTGCCGTGGCGTGATCATAGCTCACTGTAGCAACAACCTCCCGGGCTCAAGGTATACTCCCGTCTCAGCCTTCCAAGTAGCTGGGACTACAGGTGCACATTACCATATCTGCCTATTTATTATTATTATTTTTAAAATATCTTTTAGAGACAAGGTCTTGCTATAGTGCCCAGACTTGTCTTGAACTCCTGGGCTCAAGCCGTCCTCTTGCTTCAGTCTTCCAAATTTCTGGTATTACAAGTGCAAGCTACCATGCCTGACCTTGTAACAGCATCTTTTATCATCAACCATTACCTACAGAGGAGGGCTACCACTGAACTTTTCAGTGGTGCTAGTACTCTTTGTACCAATTTTCAGCTGAATAAATGGAGCAGCTGAACCGGAACTTTGACATCTGATGCGGTTTCTGGCCTTACATGATATGGTCACTCAAGCACACCTACTTCTCTGAACATCCTGAGCCCTACTTCTGTCATTTGTCATGGCAATTCTTGCATTTTTACTTCTCTTAGTGTGGGCCACCATTTTTCCTCAATGTTTCCCAGGTCCTTGCTGGGATGCTAAATTCTCTTTCCCTGGAGAGTGCACCCAGATCAATAACCTCTCCATCATCCAAATTTATTTTCCATTGGTCTCTTGTTCAGCATTCTCAGAATACAGCCTCAAAAGTACTGTCCTTGTTCCTACTGTGACATGTTGTCCACGTCCCACAGCTCCTTCAGGGTAAAGTCACTTACCTTCCTCACAGGCCCAGTCCTTCCCTGCTGGGTTATGTGGTAACATAGCCCTGTTTACTCTCTCGTTGCCAGAAGGAAAATTGGTGGTGGCAGAGTGATAAAGAAATACTGAGGCCCTGAGATTTCTACCTGTTGCTTGGCAACAACATAGGTCTGATCAGCAGAGCACAGAAAAATGGAAAAGAGAGGGCATGATGCAAATAGGGTAGCCAGTTTTCCTGCTTATTACTCCATGCTCCCTGCTTCATATAACTTGTTAGCATCTCCTCTCACCTTTGTGGCTTTTTAAAAATAGAATGTCAGTCTGTCACCCAGGCAGGAGTGCAGTGGTGTGATCATAGTTCACTGCCACCTCAAACTCCTCAGCCTCCTGAATAGCTGGGACTACTAGCATGCACCACCACGTCAATCTATTTTGCTTTTTTTTTTTTTTTGTAGAGACCAGGTCTTGCTATATTACCCAGGCTGGTATTGAACTCCTGGCCTTCAGCAATCCTCTTGCCTCAATCTCCCAAAGTGCTGGAATTACAGGTGTGAGCCACTACACCTGGCCTTACTTCAGTTCTATTATAAACAAACCCTTATAGATCTTTAGGCTGTTGCCAGAACTTTCTCTTTACACCTTGCCTTAAATGAAACATAGGTGTCACCCTAGGCCACAGTTTCCCTGGACAGGTTCTGGGATAGTTTGCTCTAATACCTCTCCCATTGATTGGTCTCCCCTTATCTGTGGGCCAGTAGGGTTACTACTTTCCCCCAAACCTTTACTTTCCATTTTAGTGTATTACTCTTCTCTACCTTGAAAAAATATCTCCTTGGTCAGGATCATTTTGTGTGACTACCCACCTTCTAGGCCTCCTTTTACTACTACCTCTCGCAGGTAAGTGCATGTCATTTTCCTATAGTCATTGAGGACACTGTCTCCTATGAGAGTTTTTTTCTCCATTCCAACTCTTGCCATCATTCTCAAGCAATTGTAAGACACACTGAAAACCCATTCTACACACCATGCTTGCCTTCTTTTGACCGTCTCAGCTTCTATGACTGTCATCTCTGCTCCTACACACACTAACCTCTTTAGCTCTTTACATCACTGGAAGCTTCTCCACCCTTATTATCCTACTTTCTGCCTGGAACTGCTTTGCTTTCTTGCCTCCTTGTATGCTCACACAATCCATTCACACAATCCCATCCCTCCACTTTATCCAGGAGTCAGTCTTCTTCTAGCCTCTGAAATAGCTATTGAAGTATGTAAAATAATTGCAATAACTTGCTTGACATAAGTAACTCCATTTTGTTGAAATCCTTCATCTTAGCTGTCTGCCTGACCTAAAAATACCCCCCCCCATTGTATACGAGTAATTGCTGTAATGTTCCCATGACCACAGACCCACAGCTGCGTTTCCCTGAGCTGATCATTCTGACCATTCTTGCTGGCCATTGAAAACTCCCTAGCCACAAGTTCCGTGTAATTGT
>CAUYQG010252709.1:0-22552 GCA_963574415.1 Tarsius wallacei
GCGTGTGCCTGTAGTTCCAGCCACTTGGAAGGCTGAGGCGGAAGGATCGCTGGAGCCCAGCAGGTCGAGGCTGCGGTGGCCGGGAGCGGCCACTGCACTCCAGTCTGGGTGACAGAGTGAGACTCCAACTCAAAAAAAAAAAAAAAGAAAAGAAATATGAAGAAAGAGCATGGGTGCAATTCTAAGAAAAACAAAGGTATTTGTTTCAAAATTTGTCTTTTGCTATTTGGAAGAAAGACATAACAAGACTGACTTCAGTGGAGCTGGAATTCAAGACAAGCCAATGTAAATATAAATGGAAGGAATTAAGATTTTCTAATATTCACAGGATCCCTGATTGCACTAAATAGGTAAAATAATTAGGATTCCTAGGGCATTACACCAGTGACATTGCCCACAAATTAATATCAATTTACTTGGAAAGTTCAGTGTTGATCTGGGAGACATTTTTGCAGATTAAAAGACTCTACCAAAATAGTTTATTCTACTTGAATAAACAAAAGGTATGCAATAGAAATGAGTTATACACAAACTACTTAAGTCTTTAAAATGTATATTTGATCAAACTTAACTAGAATTTTTTACTAATAAGAAATTAGGTATATTTTGAATGTATTAGAACAAATCTTGACATCTCAGCTTTTATTTTAGAAGAATAAATTAGGCAGTATTTTACTTGCAGATTTAAGTCATCATATTTATGATTGATATTATTTGTATTATGCTAATGAGGACAGGTTACATATTTGTGCATTGTCAAAAGTTTTCCTTTTTTTTTTAACCTTTCTTCCTTTGTTTTTTGTGTGTGGTTTCCATGATAACTTAAAGGTAAGAAATAACGGGAACTGCAGTTTTGTAGAAGTTCTTTACTAATCTTCATTTAAGTGTCTTACCAGACCAAATTTAGTTCCTATATAAAATAAACTGATTGACAACTACAGCAGTATAAGTGTTTGTGATTAGTAGTTTACATTCTAGAAATCCTTGGTAATCCTCTTTTCACCATTTGAGGCATGCATAGGTTTGCTGCATAATTGATCCCCTGCTTTTCTATGCTAATTTTATTATTATAACTTAATTAAATAATAATTGCATCAATGGAATGTAAATGTGAGAAAAGCAGTATCAATCAGTGTCAATGATTATTAATTTGAATCATTTGAAAATACCTTTAAAATGTAAGACACTAAAATATGCTTGCTTAAAATTGTGTTTTGTTAGTTAACTTTAAAAATTAATGGGGCATTACGTCTTTCACTAAGTGTGCAAAAGATTGGCCTATACTCCATTTTTAAACAGTCCTAATCTGTTCCCTTGGTTTCTCTTCTTCAGCTCTTCAGTTCTACTTATGCTTCCCCATTCATTAGTTGTCTCAGAATTTGTGAGCACTTCTAACTCCTAGAGAAATACATCTAAATAGCAAAATGTTTCTCTTTCCTTTAGGCTGTATTTCTAGCTCTAGATTCATATATAATGCACACACCCATAGGCGTGCACACACATGTATGTGTTTTTATTTGTGTGTGTATCTATATATTATAAAATATTATATACATATATAATGCGCATACAAGTGTGTTTTATACATATATTACATATAAGTGGAGAAGTACGGTCAGAAGACGGATAATTTGGTTTAGGTTTCAGAGAAAATATCAAGGCCTATGACAAGTATGTAGCAAAGACAGCATACAGAGGACACTATAAGTCATTGGTCTAAATAAAATTATCCAGAAAATGAGAATATAAAGATAAGTAAAAGGTCTATTAAATTGAATGTCAGGGACGCTGATCAGGAACAGTAGAAGAAACTACCAAAAAATAATTTAATAATAATTATTCAATACAGAAGGAACATTGTAGTCTGAATTTTACAAGTGTCTAGCACATCCAGAACGATGCAATAAACATTGTACTCCATGCCGTTAAGGGATTAGTAAAATAAGAACTAAGGGTTGTCTTTTGGATTCAGCAAAAGAGATTTTATTAATGGCTTTGATAAGAATTTTTTCACTGAAGTGTTGGGACTCAAGAAAGTAGGTTCAAGAGATAGGAGGAAAGAATAAGTTGAAAGAGGTTAGAGATAGGATAGTTCTTTTCAGGAAATTTTGCCAAACAAGAGCAAAGAAACAGTAGTAGCTAGATGGGAATATGCACTCAATGGAAGTTATTCTTACAAAGTAAATTTATTGTGGGTTGTGTTACAAATTTGAAAGTTTATGCTAAATCTCTTTTTTTTTTGAAGCATGGTGCCACAAACATAAACAGAATTTTTGGTTACTTTGTTTTTAATTCTAGAGGATATACAATGTAATATTTCCTGTTTAGATTTTTATAATTTTCTGGGATGAAAACTTGCATTTCCTGTTTATCAGGATAAGAAATGCAAGTTTTCATCCCAGAAAATTATAAAAAACTAAACAGGGTTCTTTATCCTGATAAACAGGAAAAGCAAGTTTTCATCCCAGAAAATTATAAAAAACTAAACAGGAAATATTACATGGGAGGCTGAGGTGAGTGGATTGCCTGAGCCCGTGGGTTCAAGACCCGCCGGGGCAACTTGGTGAGACCTTATCGCTACAATAAATCAAAACTAGCCGGGCGTGGTGGCGCGCGCCTGCAGTTCCACCTACTTGGAAGGCTGAGGCAGAAGGATCGCCGGAGCCCAGCAGGTCGAGGCTGCGGTGGCCGGGAGCGGCCACTGCACTCCAATCTGGGCCACAAAGTGAGACTCCGACTCAAAATTAAAAAAAAAAAGGATTGAATGTAATTTGAGAAAAATATTTAGGAAGTAACCCTATGCCACTCACAAAAACGACATCAATAAAAATATAATGTTTGGCTGTGCCGATTGTGTTGTATAAACAGGAATTATTCTGAGTGACATTATAATTTTTAATATGTAAAATATTGAATTCCTTGTTTGTAAATTGTCTAATTATTTTCCCAATTAAGCATTATTTTTCCTCAGAAATAAACCAAAACAACATTATTTTCTTATCTGTACGCTTTAAAAAACACAAATGAAGACAAGTATTTAACGTCTATTAAAAAACTTATTAAAATTTAAAGGTAGTTTATGCAAATCTCTTAAAAATATTATTGCCTGATAGTTTGCATGTTTTCACCATTTATCCCCTGTAAGAATTGCTTTAAGCTTTTATTTTTCCTTTTAAAAAGCAGATTGAAGATTTTAAGGATAGTTAATTGCAATAAATCTTTTGTCTTTTCAAAAGTTTGCGTATATTGTTCATAACATAGAATCCTAAACTCAATGAATTTTCACTTCCGAATTAAGAAAAGACACTATTGGTTTTTGAAAATAACTGTATCATTTATTCTTTTGAATTTCTAGGTGCAAAATGGTTCCTGTCTCTCTACTCTCTCTTCTAATGCTAGTTCAGACTAAGTCCAAGTCACTAGGAACATTATACTCATTAGCTCTAACATTTTTCTGTTGGAGAAGAAAACCCTAGGCAACAGTTTCACTTGGGAAAAAATATTTGCTCTTCATCGTCCCTTCTAGGAACAACACTTAAACATATTGGTCTAGGGGTATTTTTATTTCTGTTTTGATTTTTTGAAACAAAGACCCATGGGACAAAAAGAAACCTACAACTGGAAAAATAAATATAAAAAATGGAATCACAATAAAAAGTAAAACAACTAGAACAAATTCCTCTTATCTATATTATTTTTCAGATTCATCATTCTGATTTCCTTTAATCTAGTGTATTGTAATGTTTATTATGTATTCTTGTCATTCAACTTGACTATTTAGAAACTATGTTGTATTCTTGTCATTCAACTTGACTATTTAGAAACTATGTCAAATGTATTTTTGTTGATGGTGTTCTTTTAATGTTCTTTTTGAAAAAGAAATTCAGAAAGTTTTACTTAAGAGTGGAATAATGTAAAGTAACCACTATGAGCAACCTAAACAAAATATAATAATTGTTATTTACTTTAGTAAAAGAAATTTTGATATGTACTGAAAATAAATTGTCATAGTAGGCTCAGCTTTATCATTTTCTAATCATTATTAATTTAGCACTATTGCTATGAGAAGCCGTCACACAAAATTATCAGTGAATATTAATCTGCTACTGATATTAAATTACATTAGTTTCAGCATTTCTAACTCAAATTTAATAATTAATGTTTTTTGTCAAATTGTGTTATGTGGAATTGAAAGCTGAAAGCTACATAGAGCAAAACCAAATGTATTTATTTATTCAAAAGAATAAATGATACAACTGTTTTCAAAAACAAATGTAGCCTTTTCTTAATTCATCACTTAGAGAATGAGTCAAGGAGGATTGGGCCATATTGTTGGAAAAACAAACAAACAAAAAAACCCCACAATCCCAAATGCTAAATCCTGAAAGATCAAAATTTCTTGTCTAAAATCCCAAAAATCACAATCCCGAAGGATCAAAATCTCAAACACACAGTTTTGAAAAAAGTAATTAAAATTGTTATAAAACATGTATTTATATTTTTTAAAATGGGATTTACTTGAGAAACACAAAAATAGGACAGAAAATATTATAGTTCAATTACATAATAAAAAAGCAATAATAGTGTACATATTTTTGCAAGCATAAATAACCAAGTATACTAATGATGTCACACAGGGAGACTACATAAGCAGACAAAATGTATTCTTAAAGAAATAATCAAAAAGCTGACTATATAAACATATGTCACTATGGTTGGTAATCGAGTACACCCAGCTTTGTAACAGTGGTCATCTAAAATACTTTGAGGGACAACATCAGTCCTTGATGAAATCAGTCAAAAGCCACCACATACGCAAATGTTCAAAGAGAAGAGAACTCCAACAATTGTATCTTTCATAAAGGCACATGTAAAAAAAGACATCTCTTTATTTATTGAGGACATTTCAATATTTTTACATATAAAGACAATAGTTATGCACAAAGTTAACTTTTTGATGATGCACTTTCATGGAGTCAAATTACTGATGTCTAAAGCAGAAGAAGAATAATTGCTTCCAGCTCTCAGAGAGAACAATTTCCCTTTTGTATTTTTTTCCACTGGGTCCCATGTCGATTGACTGTTGCCTACCAACATTGAGAGCAGGTGCTCCCTACCTAGTGCTCAGATTCATACAGTAATCTCCTCTGGAAATACCCTCACCCTAACACAAAAAGTTAAGTCTATAATTCACCCCTTGTCAGTTTGGAACCCACATACATCTTCTTAATTTCCAAATAATAACAGTAACAAGGTAATAGCTCTGCCTAACAAATGTGACTATCCTGCATAGAACTGAAAACACACTAATAATCTTTGCCAGAATTCGTCTTTCAGGATTTCAACACTTGGGATTTCTATCTTTCTGGATTGTGATTTTCAAAATTTTACACATTAGGGATTTTATTCCTCCAGGATTTAGACTTTAGAGATTTTGATTTTTTATGATTTCAACATTTGGGATTATGACTTTTGGGATTGGGGATTTTGTCTTCCGGGACTATGATTGGCACAAAGGTAAGGCATGCAATTGTTCTGTCTCCAAAAACTAAGTGTAAATATTGCTGTAGAGGAATCTGTATTATCTATGCAAAAGTTTTTAAGTAAGGTAATTGAAACTATTATCTTACATTAAAAGAATAAATTTTAAATGGTCTATTCTAAATGGTTGCTATGTGCTACAATAATGTATCTACAATTAGCATGGTATATGAAAAAATAATAATCAGGAAAAATCACATGGAATAAAATTTTACAGAGTCTATTGTCCTTAATAATCTTCTAGACTACTTGAAGAAATAACTATAGATGCATGATGATAATAGTAACAATAAAGAAAAACAAGAAGAAAGAGAAGGAGAAGAAAATGTAGAATCCAGGAAGGAGGAGGAAGATAGATGGATAGACAATGATAGATAAGTGTTAAAGAATGAATACCAATTGAAAACAAAATCATGTCACTCAGTACTCATTTGGGTCTTACTCATAGGCTGTGGTTCAGAAGACTTAATGTGCCAAGTCTTTCAAAAGACTTAGGTGCCTAGTCTCTCAAAGTCTGAGACAGACTGCTCAGGCTTAGATATGTTCTGCTAAGTCTAAATTCTGAGACCTTAACATTGGGTACCTGGTCTACTTTCAGAGGGATTGAGGGCCAGCTAGAATCCAAAACGCTACCTGCATGTAACTTACTTTATGTAGTAAGTTTTCACTTGTACCCCACAACTCTAAAATAAAAAATAATAATGAAAAGTAAAAATAAAACAATAAATTCTTTGTTCATAGGTCAGTTATTTAATTTCTCATCTGTAAAATGGGGGCACTATTAACTGTGCCTGCTAGCGTGAACCAGATTGAAATACACAAAACACTTCGAACAACAGCTATACAACTGTTCACTCTCATTCTAGGCTTGGGGGACAGGGTGCTATGGAACCAGGTTATGACATAGTAGCGCCATGCTCTATAAACTGTCGGTTCATAGAGTTTGGCAGTACTATGCTCTATGAACTGACAGTTCATAGAGTTTGGCACTACTATGTATAAATACTGTGTATAAAAAAAAAGTATTTTTTTCCAGCTTGTTGAAGTCATCAAAGCATTTGTTGTATTATCTTTAAAAATCTCATTTTTTCAACCATTCCATCATATATTATTATTTGCAACATGCAAGACTTTATTTTTATATCTACACTCAATCTTCATTTTTTGTACATGTTTATTGAATAATTCAATCTAGGCACCTGTGCTAACAGCATTGCTTTTATTTATACTGAACCAAGTTGTGTTAGACAGTTTTTCAAAAGAGTGCACCATGACTCATGCTTGGTGATACAAAAGTTGCTTAGTGCAATAAATATGAGATCTGTGAAATGTCAATGATTTGTTAAAGTCAGAAAATTCCATTACTTTGAAGAAATTAATGTCTGCTTCAATTATCTTTAAGCAATGTCATTCTATTTTTATTAACACATTGCTTTAAAGGTGGCAGAACCTACTGACAGGTTTTAGTCCTTGATTTAAAAAAAGAAAAAAAAAAACAAAATTTAGCTAAGTAGGTTGATAAGCACATTTGGCTTTTAACATATAATCTGCTAGTTTTCAAGTCTGGGGGAACTAATAAATGTATTTACATAATAAAAGACCTAGAGAACTAAACATTCCACTCATTGTCACTTTCCACATTATCATACTATTAGCTATAATAGATTATATAAGTGTTTGCTATATACAACTAATTACTAAAGCTAAAGAGCTAAATTAATTTCATGTATTAGTTTTCTAAGTACTCACAGCAACCTTTGAGGTATACTCTGCTACTGATATAATTTTTAAAAATCTAAAATTTTATTCCTTTACTCTATGTCATTATTTTTTCCACATATACCATGGCTACAATGTAAAGTTGTTGAAACTTGAGATCCTGACTTAAATTGAGATCCTGTTCTGTAATCTTTATTGGTTCACACAGTGCTAATAGCCAATAAATGTTCAGCAAATATCTGTTGCCAGATAGAAGTGATAAACTTAAGAATGAGATTCAAATAGAATTACTAGATATTGAATGGAGCAGTTTACAATTTGAAGTTTAGAGTAAAATATTAAATGCTGTAATGTCTAAAAGAAAAGCAATTATTTGCTTTGTTAACAGATGAAATGAAATATTCCTAACACTCCAAGTTTGTTTGAAAGTATGAATTAGTCTAATAATTGACAGCTATTCAAATTTTGTCTTTATTTTAATCTCATAAAACTTAAACTTATGATTTGGGATAAGGAGGAGAGAATTAGAGGTAACATCTAACAATGGTATAGAAAAGGTATTATCATTACTCACTTCATTGTGAGATGAGTGTTAGCAACTCCTATGAAATTAGGGCCCTGAATTCCTAAATTCTACTAGAAAATAACCTATCAATTTTAAATTTTTGACCAAGAGACTACCACTAAAATTATCAGATTAAAACACTTTTTAAAAATAATGCATGTCAAGATTTATAGAAAAGTAATCATGGAGCCAATTTTTTACAAAATTTAAAATAAAAAATATTGAACTTACTGTCCAGAAACCTAAGTTGTCTTGAAATCCCTATTTGTTCCTTAGCAAAGTAGGGGCTTTAAATGAATGTGGTACTTATTTATTTTTAATTATTTTTATTTGTGTGTGTGTGAATCTAGGTCTCACTTTGTCACCTTGGCTGCTGTGCAGTGGCACAAACTCAGTTTGCCACAGTCTCCAACTCTTGGGCTTGGGTGATCTTCCTGCTTTAGCCTCCTGAGTACTTATCACTACAGGCACACACCACCACACCCAGTTAATTTTTAAATGTTTTATAGAGACGAGGTCTTAATTTGTTTTCCAGATTGGATTTAAACTTCTGGTCTCAAGCAATCCTCCCATCTCCTCAGCCTCTCAAAGTGCTGGGATTGCAGGTGTGAGACACCGCACCCTGCTTGCTTGGTAATTGTTAAAACAAATCACTTGATAAAATTTAGATGCTAGTTAATCTCATAATTTAAGTGAAATTGTAGATCTAGATTATTTCTGGGCTTCCTTTTAGCTTTAAAATTACATTTGCTCTGTAGTTTCCAAATATACTTTATTATCTGAGGACTTGGTAAATAATATTTGGGGTAAATGTGTCTGAAACCATTTCACTTTGAATATGGTTAAAGAAACCTATTAAAAATGAAACTACTTCCATTTTTGGAGAAAAAAACACTAACGATGCTGTATCATACCCATAAGATGAAAGCTATTGTATCATTTACATATATTTAAATTATTTTAATGTATGTATTAATATACTGAATAGATATAGACACCTTTTCAGCAAGAAAATCTATATATGTTTTGGTTTCATTGTCATCATATCTCTCTTACAGCATTTAAAGGGTTATTATAGAGAGTATACAAATACAATAATTTTCCTGCTAAACCTTTTATTTAGAATCATTTGGGAGAAATAAGCTAACACATGCAATATTCTACCATCTTATTAAGCTTATGCTACAGAAATGAGGGGAACTAGTGATTATTTGCTCTTATAACCCTAAAAGCAAAATCTGAATCTTAAATAGTAATTAAGAAAACCAAAACTACATTTTAAACAAAGCATCTGTTATTTAGGCATGCCATTTTCTGTTTTCTTTTGTGAAAAAATAGCCTTGAATTTAATTGTACATTATAATTGCACATCATTTCTTTTGGAACTGGTTTGAAAATGCTAAATTATTCCTCTAATTCTCTTTGTGTTTCTCTTCATTTTTAGCCAAACTATTTTTTAGCAATACATTATTACTGATTGTATAATTAAAATATTTTTGTTTCTCCTTGAAAATGGCTAAGTAGCTTATGCCTCCTGCAGAACCATTGAGGAGGGAAAATTAGGAGTTTTTTTTTTTTTTTTTGCTTTGGAACAGAAAATGAACCCCAAGTCCATGAAATAATCTTTTCATTCTGCAAGCAAGCACAGACTTTCACAGAGAAAGAACACTGCAATGACAATGTACCTTATGCAGAAACTAGTACTTCAGATGAAGGTTAATGGTTTGAATTGCAAGAATACCAGTGTACAGACTGTAATTAGGAGTGTCTGATGAAAACCTGAAATGTTATATGAAAAGAAAAACATCTGCTTGTTCATAGTAATGGCTGTCTTTTATTTTTCTATATATTTTTTCTTTTTTTTAATAGCCCATTTATCAAAATCTAATATACTCATTAATCTTAGGTTAAGGAAAAAATATAAGTGCCTATTGAGTTTCAATAAAGAAATTTTATTTTCCTCTTTTTAATCTCCTTTCAGATAAAAGAATGAACCAATGACACATTATGTTCTAAATGTTGCTTAATGTTACTGGTAACAGAAATTATGCAAAAGTCAAGTTTTTCTCTGATTTATAATAATTGCCTATTCTACTCAATTTTATAACTAAATAAATTTATTGGAGTATTGGCTAATCCCACCAGAAATCTTGCAGGCTGATTTAGTCAATTAATGAAACACATCATGGACCATACAATCATGTGTTATATTGTTGTTGCCAGTAGCAGTATTCTAAATTTTCATCAAAAAGTTGATAAATTTTAGGGTAGATGTGGCAGGCAGTATTTTAAGGTGGTCCCCAAGACTATAGCTCCTTGTGTAAATGTCCTGTGTGACACCTCCCCTTAGTGTGGGCAAAAACTGAATGTGATGGGATATCACTTTTGTGATTAGAACACTAATTAGCTGACTTAGAGTTAATCAAAATCCAAGGTAATGAAGATCACCTTGGATTTGGCTTAATCAAGGCACCTTCAAATGATGGAACGTCAAATGCACTCATGCCAGCCTCAAGAAAGTTTCATGCTGATAACTTCCTCTTTGGGTGGGTGATGAGACACAGTAAGGCACTACGTGCCCTGGGAGCAGAAAGTGTTTTGCAGTAGGACTGTTAACAGGACAGCTAACAGGAACTTCAATCACGCAGTCACAAGGAGCTGAACCTTTTCCATAACCTGAATGAGTCTGGAAATAAATCTTTCCCAAGATAAACCTCTACTTCTTCACGACAGTCTTGAGTCTATGAGCAAAGAGCACAGTTAAACCACGTATGGACCCTTAATCTATGAAAATTGTGACATAATTAGTGAGTATCATCTTAAGTTTCTATGTTTATGGTAATTTGTTAGGCAATAGTGAAAAATAAAAACAGATGATACAGATATTTCATTATCTAAATATCTAACAAAATATATTTATATTGTTAGGTGAAAGAGGAAGCCTAGACATAAGAAAAATTTAAACTTTAATAAACTAAATTGTATGTTTAAGAAAGCCCTAAAATTAAATCCATGAAAACATGTGGTTTTTGAAAAGAATCTTAGACTTAATTTTACTCATTATTATTAAACTCACTTAAAATACTCTTCACAAAATATAATATACTCAAAACCACAATTATGAGGTTTGACTTTTCTCCTGCCCCACCTCTTAGTAATAAAAAGTAGAATTCTACCAGTGGTTTATGCCAGGAACTTTAAAACATTTCATACTCCTCTCTTGCTTTTACTTCACATATAGTCCATCAGCAAACTCTGCTAGCTAGTTCTTCCAAATTCATCAAATTTGGCCCTTTGAAATCATCTCCCATGTCAAATCTCCAATGGAAAACTTAGTTCCTGACTCCATTATTCACCTGGGTTATGTATCTCACAGATTGCTCTCATCTATTTATGAGAAAGATGTGTCTTTTCTCTTTCCTCAAAATGTTCCAATGGCATCTAGTTTTCCCATAATGATAGCCAAACCCTTTCAGTGGAACCTAGATAATCTGGCCATGCTTTACCTCTCTGACCTCAACTTGGATGATTCTCCAAGCATTCTCTCTGCTCTAGGCATCCCGGTTGTCTTGGTTTCTAAATATTACCAGATATCTCTCTCAGGTCTTTATACTGACTCTTTTTTTTTTTCTCTCCATCTGGAACACTATATTTCTAGTATTTATCAGATACGATCATTTCATTAAACTCTTTCTTTTTATACTCATAACACCCCCATCACCTTACTTATCTTGCCTAATTAGCATCCATGTAAGTTTTTTTGTTTTTTAATATACTCTCTCTTGATCTTAAGTAGCATGCATTCTGTTTTTCCTTTGGAAGAAAATTATTTCTAATTTTTCAATGATATAATTATTGATAATTATGCCTTCCAGTTTCTAACTAGCTCTAGCATGCACTATGGTAAGTGTGCCTACTAAAGTCAAGGAAGATTCACTATAGTAGCACCATTTTTCTCACCTTCTCCTGATTACAACTTTTCTCGGGAATAATTTTTTTTCCAGTCATGCTGGTTGTCTATTTTTATATATTTAAGATAAACTGGCTAGGCACGGTGGCTCATGCCTGTAATCCTAACACTTTGAAAGGCTGAGTCAGGAAGATTGCTGAAGTCCTGGAGTTTGAGACCAGCCTAGGCAATGTAGTGAGAACTCGTCTCTACAAAAAATCAAAAAAATTATCCAGGTGTGGCGATGCATGTCCGTAGTCCCAGCTACATGGTAGGCGAGGTGGGAGGATTGCTTGAGCCCAGGAAGTCAAGGCTGTGGTGAGCTGTGATCATGCTTCTGCACTCCAGTCTGGGCAACAGAATTAGACACTGACTCAGGGAAAAAAAAAAAAATCTGTCCACCAAAGACTAAATTCCTATACTGTTCCACTTTATTGAATTGCATATTAAACTATTTGTGTCAGTTCAGGCATGAACATGAACTTTAGGATGAGTAAATTACATTGTACCCATATTAATTCTATAAGCTGAAACATTTCAATGCACATAGTTCATAGCAAAAACTATTTTTTTCCCTACCAAAAAAGGTTCCAGATAGGAAAAGACATTGAGGAAAATTTACTGTGACGAATGTTCAAGATACTTCTTTTGGTTTGTTTCTCATGATATTTTTATAGTAAAGAGAACTTAGTGCCTTTAACAAGAATATATAATATAAACAACTTTGTACTTTAATGACCAGAAACTGCAGTAACTACTTCAAAGAATCAGGATGTTTGTGTATTATGACAAGGACAAAAATACCCTATGGGAAAATACAATTTGAAATACAATTTTATTTTGTTATTTATTTTATCACCCCATATATTATATAATCAAAACGTGAGATTAGTTCTTCTGCTTAGTATATCTTGCATAATATTTAATTGCTTAGCATCTTGGTTTAAAAAATATTCAATAAATATATGCGAAGATACTAGAATATTATTCTAAAAGAAACAAATACTAAATGTAGATCCACTGTCATAGTACCTTGAAATATAGCAGATTACCTTAAAATATTTGTATTAGTTTAATAATTAACTATTACTCAATTTCATACTTTTTGATTTGTGGAAAGGAAGAAAGATATGGACACATCTCTGAGATAAAGTTGTACCATACTTCCTTATTTGGAAAGTAGCCCTAACCCACCAACATCAATGGCTTTTGATCCGCCAGAAACAATTTGATTTTGATTCTGCCCTTTGCTCTGTTTATTATTGTTGCCACAAGAAGCTACTGCCATCCTGATCATCCCTCATGCTCTCCGACCTCTACACCCCATGTGGTATATACGTCATTTTTCCATTCCTTCTCTAATCTTTCCACGACTCTAGAAACGCATGAAATGCATGAATAGTCCACCAAAAACTAAACATTCTTTTTGTTTTTGTTTTTTTTTTGAGTCAGAATCTCACTGTGTTGCCCAGGCTGGAGTGAAGTGATGCTCATGGCCACCACAGCCTCGACCTGCTAGGCTCAGGTGATCCTTCCACCTCAGCTTTCCAAGTAGCTGGAACCACAGGTGCATGCCACCACACCCGACTAATTTTTTGATTTATTATAGAGACAAGGTCTCACCAAGTTGCCCAGGCTGGTCTTGAACCCCTAGACTTAGGCAGTACTCTCGCTTCTGCCTCCAAAGTGCTGGGATTACAGGTGTGAGTCACCACACCTGGCTATAAAGCTAAACATTCTTTATCCTCAACTTTGAAAGCCTTCTTCACATTATCACTTGGCTTTTCTCATCAAATCTTGACACTTCTACCCCTAAATGTATTACAAGAAGATTTGTTTGTTTGTTTTTCTCTCTCCTACAACCTTCAGGTCACTGTGGCTTGAAGAGGGTGAGAGTCTGCTTTGCTCCTCATTGCACCTACAAAAAGTTTTCCCACCCTCTTCTTTCAAACTCCCCAGACTTGAATCCTATGTCATCAGATTGTGTCACATATTACACCTCATTGTTTCTGTACCATCTACTGACTGTAAATGGCTTTAATTTTTGCTTTTATTTTCATATTACTCTAACCATTCTTACTTGGCCTTAATTCTTGACAATTTCTATTGAACTACAACCTCAAAGTTCCGTGATTTTTTCTCTATCCACGATCTTGTTATCTGCTGTGTCTCTGTGAGTTACTTATACACCATATTGTGACCTCTGCATAAGTATTATTATATTCTCATTTTATTACACTCATCATTCTGATCACTTCTCATTCTTTTCCAGGTAATTTCTTTTAGCATTCCAAAAATTCTTCAAAACTATAAGGACTCATAACACATGTATCCTTCAAATCTTTCACTAATCCTCATGCCCTTTCTTTCTTCTTTATCAACTTTTTAGTATCATAATCATTTGTTATAGCCACATTATATATATCCTCATATATTATTGCATTTCTCACATAGTTGTTCTCTCTTGCCCAAATCACAACACTGCCAAAATTAACCATTCATTTACTCTTTGCTTGCACCAATGCAGATGAAAATGAATGGACAAAAATATCAAATAAACAATAACTGGTATCACTTCACAATAATGAATTCAACGTCAATGGGCTTGTAGTGCTGCCCAGGGTCCATAATTTGTTTTTCTTAAGCATACTTCCTTCTGCTATAAAACTAATTCATCTTTCTTGTTCCTTCCTCAACCCTATAATAATTTCTGTCTTATCCTCATTCTCAGATGAAAAGATTGCTTCTGATTTTACTGCAAAACTTGAAGCAATGCTAATAAAATTTTCAAAGATTTACATCATAACATCTATCCACAACTTCCAAAATCTGCACTTGTGTTTTCTTCCCTGTATCACTTTACAAAAGATCAACTCACATTCTTTTACCTAAAATATAGTTCTGCACATCACTGCTTGCCACATTAAGGATATAAATATAGCAGTTCTTCCCATTACAATCTATATCATTGATCTTTTTCTTCTTCAGTATATAAATAATTTTTTTTGTTATTTCTCCCTTTTTAATTTTTTGAATGTACTATCTAATTTCCTATTCTGGCTACTTCCTCAAATCTCTCTTTCATTGCAGGAAAGATCCTTGAAATAGCTTATTCTCATTGTCTTCAATTTCTCTTCTAATTCCCCATGTTCTCTTCAATTAAATATAATCAATTTTTACCTCCAATTCTAATAAAACTGCTCTTTTATGTTCACCAATTATATTCAGTCAGTACTTTATCACTTTAATATCTGTCCCTTTTAAAGATCTATACCAGTTATCTTACCCAGTTTCACAATTTTGATATTATTTGTAGGCTGACAACTCTACCGTTGTGAATTTTAAACTCATATGGCCAACCGCTTACAGATATCACCATTTTAACAGGCTCAAAATATAACTGTTCTCTCCAAGTCCATCTCACTCATTGCCCATCTCAGTTGATAGCAACTCCATCCTGTCAGGTGCTCAGGCCAAACACACTGACTCTTCCATTTAAAATTGTTAATCAGCCTACAAAAATTCTGGCAGAAAGTACTTTCAGTACTAAGACAGGAATGATAGTTGGGAAATTGGGACAGTTTTTCACCCTAGATGATCTGTTCTCCATTACCTCTCTGATACTGTTTTCTTATAACCTTTCTGTCACTCACCTAACTCCAGCAACAATCCATCCTTGTTTTCTCTCAATCACTTTTCCACCTTAAGACTTTTGCACTGGGTTCTCTGCTGCCTGGAATGCTGTTTTAAATGGTTGACTTATTCATTTCCTTCAAACTTGCTGAAATTTCCAGTACTCAATGGTCTCTTTTGACCATCCAATTAAAGAGATCGCCATTCCCCGCCCCCCAACTCTGAGTTTACCTCACTGTCTGAAGCCTTACACATAAGTGACAGGTATAATCAAAAGTTGTTTGGAGGACAAAGTGGTGACAAATTTATTACATAATTTGCAATGTGGACAATATAGCTATGTGTATTTGTATTGCTTATACTGTCAAAACTAGCTAAGTAGTTTATGGACTACAAAATGACCTCATAGTTAATTTTGTTTTATCTAGGAAGCTTTTATATTCCATATATATCAATTTACTGTAAGCTTTCACTGTTGCTTCTACATGTGTTTACGGAAAAAAAAAGAGTGAGAATTCAGTTTTAGTAGAAACCGCAGCTATATATTAAAACTTCTTAAATTTTTATATAATTTTAATGCCAGTGGTTGTTCATTTATTTTTATTTTTTTTAAAGCAGGATTTATTGAGAGGACAGAAAAGCTCCACAGTGGGAGGGGACCTGAGGAGATTGTCTGAGCATTTCTTAAAAGAGTATTGCATTGTTGTTTCCCAAAACTTCTTCCAAGCTAATGATAGCAATTTCACAAGTTCTTACAAGGGACCTCTTGATCTAACCAGATGGTTTCCATGGGATTTTCAGAAAGAAAATGAAAAAAACTTGTAAGTGGCAATTAAATTTAACCAATGTAGTAACAATAATTCACAAAACTAGATTGAAGTGACAGCAACATGAGAAGCCATGAAAAGTTTAAGCATATACAAGCAATCATAAAAATGTCAGCATTGCTTCCTGAACAACACTAAGAATAAGATTTTAACATAAGTCCAGGCTTCCCAGTCTTAAAGATGTTAAAATTTGAAAACTTATATCCTAGTAGCACTAAAGTGTTCTATGTTGAAATCAACTTCTGTGCTCAATTTTTTTTTTTTGTAAAATCTGAATTAATCAAGATTATCTGGCTAAATTGCTGCAAAATTCCTCATAGCCTTTCAAATGTTAATTCACATTGTAAAGCTACAAAATAATAATTTATTTTGTTGAGTTTTACAAATTTGCCTGTCTGAGGATTCCTATTTTCTTCCTCTCACCCTATTTCTTTACAAAGCAACTAAATGACTAGTGTTTAAGAAAAACACTGGTCTTTAGTTGCTGTCTAGTGTTAAGAAAAAAAAAAAAAAAAGCCATTCCTTCATTTCTCATGTCTCCTCAAATCACCTAAACTCTTCAAGATACAAGCAGTGGTGAATAATAAGAGCAAAGGATTGAATGGGAACCTATCCTTAAATATTTTAATTTTTAGCTGAAGAATGCTCACTAGTTCTCAGAGATCTCGCTCCCTCAATTTTATAATTATATATTTTAAAGTTTTTCAGTGAGGAGACAAATTTCAACCATGTGAAGATAACTGACCATGCCATTTATTCATTAATGGGCTGGCCAGAGATGTTTTTCAATCTCCTAGAATCATTAAAAGGTTTGAAGAATACTGTGGTTAAAGGAAATAAATTGAAGAAAAGTACATTTGCTTTGTGTCTAAGACAGTGGTAAATACAAAAGATATGACAGGGCAGAAAGAAGAGAATATGACAGATAAGCTGATATCTAATGGTTAGGTAAAAGATGTGTTTCTTGTAGGTTAAGTGGAAAATAATGTAAATAGTTAACTGTATGGTTCTCCACCAGAAGTCAAGCTGTCAGACAGTTTCCGAGCAGGAAACTCCCACAGGAAAATGACTGAATAGACTGTAGCGGCAGGTGCTGTGAAAAGGTTTGGTCAATTAACATATTTCCCATGTTAGGGGATCATGCAAAGCGTAGGACACTACTTTCTGTCCCACAGAACCACATATAGTTTTCACAAGAAGATCAAAAGAGTACTGAAGTATCACCAGTTAAGAAAAAGACTTTTTTGGTGTTTTTTTTGTTTGTTTGTTTTTTTAGTATGGTTTGAATTGTTTCCTCAGGAAAGTATGTGTTGAAGTTCTAAAACTCAGTACCTCTGAATGTGTGTGACTGTATTTGTAAATAGGGTTGCTGTAGGTGTAATTAGTTAGGATAAGATCATATTGTAGCAGGATGAGGCTTTAATTCAATATGACTGGTATCCTTATAAGGAGACACAGAGAACCATGTTAAGACGCAGGGAGAGATTAGAGTTATACTTCTACAAACCAAGCTAAAACAAGAATAGTTGACTATCTTTCAAAAGAGACATGGAAGAGATTCTTCCCCAGAGCCCTCAGAAGGAACCAACTTTGCCAACACCTTCATTTCAGACATCTAACCTCCAGAATAGTTTGCGAGAATAAATTTATGTTGTTTTTAATGGAATATTAAAAATCCATTTGTGGTACTTTGTTAAGGTAGCCTTAGAAAATTGTACAATTTCCAAGTTTCCATTTCATTCATTTCCTACCCTTAAATATGGACCAGTGAGAGGAAGAAGAGTGAAGGAAGATGAGGAATGAAAATAGGCCTGGAAGCCTTCAAGCGCTGGGAACAAAGAGAGGACTAAGGTCTGACTATATATGCAATGGGGGTTTTAAATTAAGTGAGACTGAACTAGATATTTTATATTTGGTAGTTTATACATCCAAGTTAATTTTCATTGCAAAGTACTAGTTTTAATGATATAAACTTCAAATAGCATTAATGGACAAAAAGAGAAATTAAGCTGATACTTAATGGCAGGTATTAAAGAATAGTGTTTTGTATCCCAACAGGTTCTGGGTGATTAATAAACCTATCATACAGATTAGACTAGGAATGAGGGAATCCTAGTGAGCTTTCCATCTTCTTAGTTCAGCCATCTTGAAACTGCCCTTAGCAGTTACCCTAATGACCACTAAGAAAAAACAAGCAAAATCTTCACACCTCATTCACAATGAGCAAAATTTACACTCTATATTTTAAAGATTTATGTTCTACAACATTCATAAAACATAAAATTATTTTTTCTCTGGCTTTTGATCACATCATCTCTCTTTTCCTTTTTCTTTTTCCAGACAAAATTCATCATTCTCTGTTGTCCTAAGAAAATAACCTGGGCATATTCTCTTCAGCAAAATTAAAGCTCTCTGATAGTTGAACTTAAATTCCTTTAAAAGCAGCTTAGCAACTATTTGTTGATAATTAAATGCTTCTCAAATGACGTATCAAAGTATTCAACCAACTAAATAGGTCTCTTGGAAATCTTTAGTTTTCGTATACGCAAAACACAATGTTTTTTGTCTAATTATATAACTGTATTTATAACATAGATATGTATATACTGAAAGAATAAACTAATACAGGGTACCAAAATGTATATATGTTTTAAATGTATATATACATCATTTGTTATTATAGTTTACATGGTTTATATATGTATTGTTGTATATTATATTCTATATAGCATATGCATGAATTACAGAAGACTATGTTTGGTGTTATTGGAGATAAAGCATTGTAAATATAGAAAATAACATAATTTCTATAATTATAAATTTAATTTAAAACATAATGTTATGCTAGGTTTCTGAGTACTAATGAATAGCATCACTTTCAACTGCAAGTATGTAACCAATTAAGAAATATATTCAGGAGTCATAAAATAAAATATCTGTTGCTTTTTTCTTTCCTTTCTTTTCTGGATAAAACTGTGAGATGAAAATGGCTCTGTTGCTTATTCTACCAATTCTACCTCACTCCAGTTCTAGACCTTACGATCTTTTGAAGTGCCAAGCTGAAATTTTCTGAGAGAAATAGCTTCTACCACTTTCAAACCAGCGTAAACCGATAAATGCAATGCTCTTACTAGCAATTGGGACTTCAGATTTATGCAATGGATAATTGTAAAACAGTGAAATACCTCCATTTGGTATTTAATCATGTACAGTCTTCTAGGCTAGGGCATTCACCAAAACCATCTGAGATTTACCACTGAAGTACTGTCTTCCAGCTGTTACATTCAGGTGGTAAAAATCCTCAGTTCCACTAAATAGCTGAGATGTAATAACTACCCAATACATATTAATCCAGGGTTGCAACAAGAATAAAAACATATAAAGACACACTTGGAAAGACTAGAATTTGAATTTGCACTACAAAACTCCCACAAAGACCTCCCATAAATCAGTAAGTGAGTAAGATTCTCAGGATCCTCCAGGAAGCCAAGAACAGTAAATTTCAGAACTTTGAAATTTGGAGATTAGGCTAACTCAAGTAGACAACTGACTGAGAAAGGAAGTCTGATACTGGCAGTATAATTGAATTAAGGAAATAATTGGAGATAAATGTAAGAAAGCAGGTTAAACTATTTTTAGCATGATTTGAATATCATCATGTGAGAAATGTTAACTTAAAGTTTAAATTATTTCATTTGTATATTAAAATGTTTAAAATAAAGTTTAATAATTTGTCCTACTATTAACTATTATTAGTCGCTCTATTATTAATAATTTTCTTATTTACTTACAGTATGATTCATTGAATTATTTTTCAAGATTTAGTTTAATTTTCCATTATTTAGAAGCAAAAGTAAAAGTTTCAACCAATACCACGTTTTTTTTACCACAAGTTCTTATGATCTCTTCCTCATCATCAAGAAGAGAGTGTGAACTACTTATTCGTCCCCACATGAATCAGGTCAGAGTTTGCCAAAGAAAGACACTCATGCAGGATTAGGAGGGCAGAAAAAGGTGGATAAACCATTATTTTTCAGAGGAAGTCAAGACCAGATCCACAGGATTCCCAGTGAGCTACAGAGATCCACCCATATTGTTAATGCTAAATTCCCCCTAAAGCTTCAGAAATGTAGCAGTTTCCCAGGGAGCTATCAGAAACCATCTGCTTCTAAAATCCCGGTTGAGCTTGTAGTGATGAACTTCTTGAACTTGAATTTTTCAATCTTTCAATATCTTTGTAAATCCCAAAGTCCAATTAAATTCCATTCCTGATCAAAGGCTCACAAGTATTATTATAGTTAGAAAATGGACAAGAACTGCATTCCATTTTGCTCCAGTCCCAGGCCACTGTGACCCTGGACTTCTACCCCTCACCCTAAGGGAACAAGGTGTTCCGAGAGGTGCAGAGCCCCTCTCACCTGGAGGAAGCTCTTGAGCCTGGCTTAGCTCTTGGTGTATAAATTCACAGACAAATGAATGGGTAACTTCAGAAAATGATATTGGAATAGTAGGAGTCAGCAGTTTTGCGCAGGGAGCTATGAAGATGTTTACTGTAGTCTGCCTGAAGTTAGGACAAAATTGAACAAATAAGATGGATTTGGTGCTTTGGAAAATGAAAGATGCTAGTAAACTCCATTCTCCTTTATCACCTGAAGAAGCTGCAATTAACGAAGCTGTTGTGAAAAATCCAACACTTGTCACCAAATCTTGTTATGAAGAGGGTTGGCTGATCAAGATGATATTGAATAACTCTTAAAAACTAGATGAAGGGCGTGGTAGTGCACATCTGTAGTTCTGGCTACTTGGAAGGCTGACACGGAAGGATCATCTAAGCCCAGCAGGTCAACCCTGGGGTGGCCGTGAGTATGCCACTGCATTCCAGCTTAGGCAATGGAGTGGAACTCCAACTGAAAACAAACAAGCAAGCAAAAAAAACCCCTAGATGAACTAATGAATGACGAAGTCTGTGAAAAATATCTAAAATCTACAGAGGCATGAAAACGGAACCTCCAAATAAACTAGTATAAAAAAAATTTAAAGAAAAGAGAAAATGGACAAAAACTAAAATAATCAAATAATTTTTAAGGTGATGCCATAGCATTATATATTATTCTGAACAAAATTTTAAAGATTCCTTTAATATGAGATAATCCACATACATCTCTTTTCTTTTTAAATGTAACCTTTAATTTAAAATGCAATTTCAAACTTTTTCAAGAATACATTTTTTAAACTACATTCTCTGTTTTTAATGGCATTCAGTTCTTGAAAACTCAAGATCTAAAGAGTTGGCATATCTGTTAAATCTGCTAAATTCATTTGATATGATTAAAAAACATACCTTAAAGAAAGTATAGAATTAAAATTAGTGTGATTAGCATATAATGAAAGGATGATTAATGTAATAAAACCTTTGATATATCAAATAATATTTTAGCTCTTATCCTTGCCTGATGAGCACACATCCTAATTCAAGATAATCAACTTATACTGTGTAAAACATCTTCAGAATGTTCTACAACAATTCGTGATTTTTATTTGAACAGTACTATATTTGATCTACTTATCCAATTGTCTAAAATTAAGTAATTGGTCTTCTTTTGCAAGTGTGCAAATATTTCTTAGAATGTAAATTGGAAACATGTAGTACATTACATTTTTTAAAAACTCGCTTTTGCCGGGCTCGGTGGCTCAGCCTGTAATCCCAGCACTTTGGGAGGCTGAGGTGAGTGGATTGCCTGAGTCCGCGTGTTCGAGACCTGCCTGGGCAACTTGGCAAGACCTCATCTCTACAATAAATAAAAAATCAGCGGGGCGTGGTAGCGCATGCCTGTAGTTCCAGCTACTCGGAAGGCTGAGGCGGAAGGATCGCCGGAGCCCAGCAGGTCGATGCTGCGGTGGCCAGGAGTGGCCACTGCACTCCGGTCTGAGTGACAGAGTGAGACTCCAACTCAAAAAAAAAAAACAAAACCAAAACCAAAAAACCTTGGTTTTCCCTTTAGAGTTAAGGCAAGTTCCTGTACTTCTTACAGATTCATCTTTCCCTCTCTTTCCTTTCTTCTCTTTCTTTTTTCCTCTTTCTTTCCCTCCTCCCTTCTTCTTGACTTCCAGGGGTGGGTTTATAATTATCCATTATGGAACTGTGGAATGCTTCTGTCTACATTCAACAGTGTTATTTTTCACTTTATCTTGAAAAATAGGGAGACAATGAGGAACTTTAGGACAAGAAGTGACATGATTTTATTTACACTTTTAAGATGCACTCTACCCTCGGTGAGCAGAAACAATATATGGCATGGTGTTACCTCGTTTATCGTA
>CAUYQG010252718.1:0-12441 GCA_963574415.1 Tarsius wallacei
TGATGAATAAAATCATATAATCCATTGATCTTTATATGTCTTTTAGGAACAGTTTCATCTAAAAAGTGCATATGCATTTTATTGTAATTTTGTGGGTTCACAGAGTGCATTGACTCTGACGGCTGAATTTTGAATTGAACACTCAATTTGAAGTCTTTTGAATCTCTAATGAATTTCACAGTACCATCACCATCAATCAGGGCTGTTTCCTTTTTTGTTACTCGTGTTCAAGCCATCATAAAATCACAGTGACTTGGCAAAGTAGGTAATGTGAAACCTTCTTGATTGAAAGCCATAATGGTCTAATCACTAGTTTGTGTAAGTACGATAGCCTCAGTTGTGTTTCTTAAGCATTTATCACTTTAAAAATTTAGAACATATATTCAATCACTTGCCATAATTTACCGAACCAAAACGTTGAATCAAACAATATATTATGCTGAAGACAGAATAAAAAATGACAAACTGGTCAGGATTCTTTTACAAGTTGTTTGGTCCTAATTTATTTGTGCTTGTTTGCTTTTGACTCTCTTTTCTTAGAAAAGAGAGACTGAACTAAAATTGAAAAATGTATTTCAGTAATATCCAACATGGTTCAAACAGCTTTTCTGTACATGTATATCTAAGATTGTCCTAATTGGTTTCTAGGCACATTAGGAATTGGTAAAATGTAGAGATTCCTCAATTTACTAGAATTTTTATTATTATTATTTTATTTTAAAGATATGGGGTACAATTCAGGATTAGGTATACAAGTGGACATTGTACAGGTAAAGTTTGGGTTAATTTACTAGAATTTTAAGTCAACAGATGATTTTCACGAAGTATTCTCATAAAAATATGTTCTGGGGATAAAACTCTGGGGTGAAGAATTTTGGAAAAGTTGACACAGAACAAGAAGATCTAAAGAGAAAAAAAAAATTCATAATTAACTGAAGTTCCTTTTATAGATATATCATCCAAAACAACTATTTATTTTTTTTCCATTTTCTTCACTTCAGAGACAGAACCATAAAGGCTTGACCATGTTTGAACACTTACAAAATTATATCATGGTGAGTGTTTGCATCATCCTGGTGTCTCTTTTATTCCCCACAGAGGCCAACCGTAATCCAGTGTTATGAAAAGCTCTGTTTGCAGCGAGAAATCAGTCCCTACAACTCAGAACCTTAGTATCTCTGCCTTCTATCTTTTAGACCCTAGAAGAAGGGGAGGAGAGATGAATTCTCAGGGCACCTAGTTCAGAGTGAGTGTTTGGGTTACTGGTAAGGAATTATCTACTCTTTGACAGTTACAGAATCTAGTTCATTCAAAGTCATAAACTATGAGGATGAATAATGTTAGGTCTATTTAAGTGTCTCAGTCAACAGTCCTGTCTTAGGTATATCACAAATCATCAAAGCTGGAACCAGAAAGATAGTGATATTTGCAGATGATACCTTTGATCTACAATTTACATATTTTGTGTGGGATTGTCTTGGTAGTGATCTGTTCTTAGTGCGCTTGATTTTTGGTTTATATATTTTGTGTGTTGGTGCATAATCAAGCTTAATTGGATTGTATTTTTTTATAGAAAGATATCCTAGGTAGAAAGATCCTCACGCTTTAATTTCCAACAATATACATCTGCAATCTGGTAGAATATGGCCTGAACTCAGCATAGCAACCAAGGACAAAGTGTAGTCTCATATGGAATTTAAGAAAAAATTGAAGAGGGAAATGATAATGTGCATATAGAATTATTACAATCTATCGATGGATGCAGGTAATATGCCCTGCATCTCTTAATGGTCAAGCCCTCCTCCTGTGCACCTAATCTCCTTTAACTCTTGCATTATTAATCATCACATTTTACCATTTACAGGCACACAAAATTATTCTATCTCCAGAATTAAAAACAAAGTTTTCTCAGTCCATATTCCTCAACTGATAAACTTTATTTTTCCTTTCCTTTTTACCAGAAAATTATTCCAAAAATATGTTATTTCCTGTCTCCCATCCTTTGCATCCATTTTCTTGTATATATTTTAGTTTGTTTGTCACCACCCTCACCTACTGAATCTTCTTTTGCTGATCCACCAATGATCCCATTGATATTTAAAAATTATCCGAGGACCAGTGGATTCTTCTCTCACTGGACATATTGGCATGAGTTGCCAGAGGAAAACATTATCTCCTACTTGAAATACTTTCTATTCCAACACCTACATTCTCCAGATTTTGTCTTATGCCATTAGTCGTCTTATCGCTGGTTCTTCCAGTATGTCTAAGCAATAAAGAGTCACAATACTCAATCCTCACACTTCTCTACCACTTACTAAGTGTTCTAAACCAATCTAATGGTGTACTCTTCCTTATACAGCCACAATTTAAATCCCTTGTCTGATAATTCCACTATCTGTGTCATATCTGAGTCTGGTTCTGATGCTCACTTTTTGCTTCTTCAGACTTTTTTTTTTCCTTTTAGGGTGCTTTAAAGTGAGGTTTTATGATAATATGGCCAGTACTTGGGGCATATTTACCTTTTGCTATAGCTGTAAGTGACAGGGGCTTCAATTTCCTTTAGCATTCTTGTTCTCTCCCTGGCCTTGTTCTCTTTTGGCTTCCTGAAGTTCTCCTCCTTAAATAGAATCTATGCATGGCAACTTTTTCAGCTCCAATCCACTATGATTATACTGAATATTGGAGTCCCATTGATCTGGTAGAAAAGCATCGGGAAAGAGAAGCATAGTCCCATAATTAGGTCTCTGTCTTTTTTTTTGGCCTGTGTCTCTTGCCTGTGACTTCATAATTGTCTTAGCATACTCTACCTTCTTAGTTAAGATAGGAAGACTAGAGGGGGCTAGTGAAAAGTAAACTCTCTTTCCCCAGGTGTAGTGAGGCCTTTTCCTTTGCAGAATAGGCCTTTTTTATAGAGAACTTTCTGAACAACAACACAATGGTGCTTTTTTTCTCCTTCGGCCCAAACCATCATGAGATCGTTCTTGTCTCTGAACAGTGAGAAACTGGTGGATTCTTGGAACTAAACCAATCAAGTCTGTGATTACAGGAGTTTCTCATTACACCATAAACTATACTCATCCTCCAGCAATTCATCAAAATTACCGTTTAAGTATTCCTATCATTTTCTGGCTCTAGAGACTTTTGTATCATATACTTGAATATTGACTGTGACTCACTGGACGCTCTTGTCTCCCCAGATTTTGGAGTGATAGTTTTCCCTGTAATCTCAATTCTCTGATAAGTCCAATAAAAATAATTTATGACCAGTCTGATAGACTTTTTTCGGTTGTAGAGCTGGATTGACAGATTCCAAGCTGAGGAAGAACTAAAACTTGAAATACTATATCAAAAAACCTACTCAATACCTCCACTTACATCCTACATAACTTCTGAAATCAACTGTCTAAAAACCAGATCTGATGTCTACACACCATTCTCCAACCTGCTTGACTCCGAAGTGTTTAACTACATCATAAAATGACAACTTTGTCTTTATGCATACTTAAATCTTAAATCTTAGAGTCACTTTTCATTCTTCTCTGTGATAACACATATGTAATGTTAGAAAACCATGTTAACTTCATTACCTCTTTACCATCTCCACCACCACCACCTTGGTTCAAACACAATCATAATAACATGAATTATTGTAGAAAGCTTCCTAACTGGTCTTCCTTCTATTTTCCTTCCCTTGCTACAGTCTATTGTCAAAACATTAGACACAGTAGAGCTTTTTCTCTTTCTTTCTTTCTTTCTTTCTTTCTTTCTTTCTCTTCCTTCCTTCCTTTCTTTTTTATTTTAAAGATGTGGGGGACAATTCAGGGTTAGGCATACAAACATTGGTTTTACAGGTACCCTTGTTGATGAGGTGTGCCCCTCCCTTCCCTAGCAGTTTCCCTCAATTACCAATTCCAAACTCCCTCCACTGGCAGTTTCCCACTACTTGTCAATCCCTTTCTTATAGTATTATGATAAATGTTCAAGGTCCGCTTAGGAGTGAGAACATTTGGTACTTTGTTCTTTGTTTCTGTGATTGATCTCGCTGAGTATGATAGACTCTAAATCCATCCAAGTTGCTGTGAAGTCCATATGCTTGTCAGAATAAATTCCTCTTATTTTCGACATTTGGGTATTTACTGCTTCACTATGAATAAAATACACAAACCCACAGTATGTACATATATTTCTGTTCATTACTTCTGTCATATTATCATGACACTTGGCTCCAGCCATGTCTTCTGTGCTATTCTTGGCATTCACACAAGTGCACACACCTCCTCTGGGACCTTTTCATTGATTCTTCTCTCTCCTGGAGATCACCTCAATACTTGTATTTCTTGCTCCCACATTGTGTTCAAACATCCCCTTGAGATAGTCATTGACGACTCTACTTAAAACCACCCATCTCTCAGATGTATCTTTGCTCACAGTACCCATCACCTTTTTTAATTGGATGTGTTTAATTATGTATATGGTCCTGTCTCCACACATTGGTACATAAGTTTCCTGAAAGCAGGTATATTTATCCAATTCGTAAACTAATGTATCTCAATGCCTTAAATACTGACTGAGGTAAAGGAGATTATTATATACATTTATTTCATAATTAATTAAATTTCATTTTACTCAAATAAGAACATTCAGAGACTATAAAATTCTGACTAGAGTGTTTCTGTTGTAGAATTACAAAAGCAAACAGATTCAGTCATATTTGTAGAATTTTTTATACCCCAAATGAATAGATCTTATTAAAGTTAGTGTGAATTTTTTATCTTATTATAAATTATTAAAGGAGAAAGAATAGAATAATGAATAAAGCCCAAATGGAATGAAAACATCTTTGTTAATGTCCTCCACTTCTTTTTTATCTGGAATATATTTTTAACAGCAAATATTACAACAAGTGGCCCCGCTTAAGGTAAGTAGTTAGTATTCTTATGTATTCTACAAGTTGCATTTTATGTACTCTACAAGTTGTATTTAATGCATAAATACATTTATGTTAAAAATAAATACACTTTCTGGTAGATCGACACTATTCTGCTTTAAAGATGACCTCATGTTTAATAAACTCTTGCCTTTCGTCTATATTTTTCTCTATTGCACTATGTCTTCAAACTTCTTAGGTGATTCCTGAGATCCATTGAGTTTATACTCAGACATTTCATCATGTACTTATGTTAACTCTCAGACGACTTAGTAATTAAAAACTTTTCTGACTGAGAAATTGCAATTTTAATGTATAATTACATCTAAATGAAATTTATAATTAATTAATCATTTCTCTAATAGTAATGATCATTATTATAATAATGTTTCTTTTCTAATTTTCGTAATCACATTACAAGTAGCAGAAAATGTCACAGCTTGTTAGAGATTTGGTAGTGAAACAGATCTCACCTCTGTTATTTTCACCTAGCAGAAAGCATTAAAACACGTGAACACATTCTCATGGTCTTTACCTATTTCTACAGGTCTTTTTCATGAATACAGAATGGTGCTTCTTTTTCCATTTATAATTGCAAGAGAGTAAGACCTTAAATTATACACTATAAGAAAGGGATTGGCAGTAGTGGGACACTGCCGGTGGGGGCGGGGTGCACATAACACTTATGTACCTAACCCTGAATTGCACTCCACATCTTTTTTTTTTTTTTTTTTTTTGAGTTGGAGTCTCACTCTGTCGCCCAGGCTGCAGTGCAGTGGCCAGGAGCGGCCACTTGACTTGACCCGCTGGGCTCCGGCGATCCTTTTGCCTCAGCCTTCCAAATAGCTGGAACTACAGCGCGATGCCACGCCCGGCTAAATTTTGATTTATTGTGGAGATGAGGGCCTGCCAACTTGCCCGGGCAGGTCTCGAATCCGCGAACTCAGGCAATCCACTCACCTCGGCCTCCCAAAGCGCGGGGATTACAGGCTGAGCCACCGAACCGGGCCCACATCTTTAAAATAAAGAAGAAAAGGAAAAAATACCAGGTACAGAAAACATGGAGCAGTGAAAGAAATTCAGGCTATTGTTCAAAGCAGATTTGAGTAGAATCCCACTGGTACATTTACAAGTCATATAACCAAGAACAATTTCAATAATCCCTCAATATTACTTTCCTCTGTGTACATTTTAAAAATTAATGTAAAGGAAAACCACAAATTTATTCAGGGTCCATATTTTCTTTTCAACAGGGATAATCTCAGCATAAGGTTTAAACCTCCAACCACTAAAGCTAGTCAGCCTGGATGAAAATTTTGCTTACATAATATTTTTTAAAATATTGAATTTCACAAGGGAGACAAAAAGATTTACTTTTGTTTAGAAATAAGAAATAGGGAAACATAGGGGATAGAATGAATTGGTGCAAATGTATATCTAGCACATGTTTCAGACAGATAAAATAAGGAGCATAAAGAAAGAGATAATTTTTTTTTTAATTGGATAGAACATACTACAAGGATGAAGAGGACTGACTTCAAGCCCTATCAGAGAAGTCCACACCGGGCAAATGATGAAACAAACTGACACTTAGGTTTTCCATAGAGAAACTTGCAGAATCTCAAGTAGAAAGTCAGTTTCAGAAGATATCAGAAGGAAAATATAAATTAATAACTAAAATATTATAACTCTAGATTACTAATAAAGCTAATGCATCTGCTAGTTTTTGAGTGGAAATGAGTACGTAAAGACATGGTTTCAGCAGATTCAGTAAAAGTCTTATTTTATTATCTTCAGTCTTTCACAGAATGCATAGAGAAAGCATACATTACATTAGGAAATAAAAGAAAATCATATTACAAGGGAATAAAATCAGAATTGTTCAGGCATATTTTTTATTAACTGTTTAAATTATCATTCATTATACAAATAAATATAAAACAATTATTTAAATTTTAAAATTTAGATGATATTACATTTTTAGTGAGTATATAATATTTAATACTGAAGGAGCAAATATTAGAATTTAAGTATTCTAAACTTACTATCCTATTCTGGAAGAGGATAGAAATATCTATGACACTAAAACACCTTAAGTCAGATATTTTTGAAAAAATAAGTGACAACATTGAAATGACAGAAAAGAATGTTAACTTTAAAATCACATAAGAGGAGAAAGAGGAATGAAGAAATATGATTTAAAAGACTGCCGAAAAAAAGAACATGCAAAGGATATACACAGAAATTAAATATAAAAATAATAAGTAGAAAAAATGAGTGTAAAGCTGAGTTCAAATACCTATATTAATAATACATGCAAAATGAATTAACATACGAAAGGCAGAGATTCCCAGAAGATATTAGAATACCTAATCAACCAAATAAATTTAAATATGGCTATATTGATTTAGCAAGAAACACATCTGAAATATAAATGAGTCTAAAAGTTGAAAAAAATAAGGTATTTAAAATGTCAGACATCTTCCAAGCACTTTACATATATTTACTGATTTGTTTCAAAATAATCTTTTGAGTTTGGTAATTATATTATTCCTTTTTTACAAATAAACTGAGTATTAGAAGAAATATGTTTTACTGAGCAAATAAAAAATTGATTTACTATATGTGTTAACTATAGAAAAATAGATTTAAAGCAAAAGCAATGATTTGGAATTTAATTAAGAATAAATTATGCCATCTATTGGCTTTATAACATTCTAGGTCATATTGTATATGTGTATTGATTAATAAGTTTATATTATATCACATCTTTACGTACATACAAATTTATATTAACAAATTTAATTAATGGGATCTATGGCTTCACCAGCAATAATAACCATCTATTTTTTTAGGGAAATTGCCATATCTTACTTATTACCCTAAACCGTAAAAGTTTACTTTGAGGCTTCTATCTCATCCCTTTTATGTCCAATGCCTGTAACTATGACCCATGCAAGTCATTCTTTTAAAAGGAAAAATCAGATGGGATAGAAAGCCTAGCAGAAGAAAATAGATTTGAAGATAGAGTCCTTCAAAGTCAATGGTTTTATGAAACTGAGAAGATAAAGCAACATTTTAATGGAAACGAAATTTTATGTTATGTGCTGATCCAGGTTACCAGAATTTTATAAAATCCCAGAGCTGGAACACAGATATTCTGCCTTAGAGAAATCTATTTAATACCACTACGGTCATGCAGGTACTCTATCCTGAAACAAAAATTCAAAGTTCATACCAACCAACTCTTCACTCAAACTCTATTAAGTCATTATGAATTTTTCAAATTTTACATTAACATTATGACATTTTGAACACTATAGCCCTAGCTAGTATTTATTTATTTGTTTATTTCAGAATTAAAATTTTAATTACAATTATATATGACTACTGCTTTCCAATATACTTAGGAGCAATTCACATACCTTTCCTGCATTAAATTCACAATGGTTCTGTGAATTTAACATTTTTTGGGGGGTGAAGGTGCAGACGATGAAAGAAATTAAGATGTTTTTGCAAAATAATAAAACATTAGTCTCCAAGTCCACGACTTTGTGGGTCTTCTTCCGTATATGGTAAGGGAGAACTTTCGTAGTTGTTTAAGAAACATCAATTCTCTATCACACCCAAGAGAAAATGATTAAAATTTTCCCCTATGGGAAAATGATTCTGAATATGTTTAACATGTAGAGATCAATGTAAGTATTGTTTCTGTGAGGCATCACATGTTAAAACAAAAGCTGATTTCACTTTCTTTTTTTCTCCAAAGCTAAGATTCTGCAAATCAAGACTTAGTTGCCTTTGCTTCAATGACTTTTAGGGACAACTGACAACTGGAAAAGAGAATCAAACCAAGAAATCACCAAGTTTCTTTTAGAAATTCATATAATATCTCTCTTATGCTTATAGCTAATAACCATCTTTAATATAATGTTAACTATACACATCAAGTTAGATTTACAATTTATGCTTATGTTAATACTGTATTTGTGTCCCTCCAAATGACATATTTCTTGCATAACATTAAACTTTATCAAAATGGGTTTATATGCTAAGTATTTGTCTGTAACCCCAATATTCATTACACATTATTTATAAAATTAATACCTGCTGATATATGAAGTTGCCGTTCCTTTTTATTAGAAAATATGTAATATTTATAAAATAAATTAATCCATGTATATATGTTATGATTAATAGTATTATTAACAAACTGATGATTCCATTACTCCACTAAGGAAATGTAATATTACTAGATCTGTTAAACCTCCTTGGATTTCTCACTGAATCCATCTTTTTTATTCATTCAGAGACAAAGTTGTACTGAATTGTTTTATTCTATTTTTTCTCCTTTGTCTTTTCCCTTTGCTATTTATCTCTTTCTTTTTGTTTTAGCTTCTTCTGTGATAAGAATTGCACACATTTGTCATTGTATACATGAGTACAAAATATGCATGTATTTTTAAATAAACATATTTCATTGTATGACTTATTTTCAAACCCTTAAAGTTCATGGCATCAACAGCCTCTTATTAATTAACACTTTGGATTCACGTATGTTGTTATATGTTCACCTCATTTATTATCACTGGAGAAATTTACACCATTGTGTATATATACTAATGTGTATTCATTAGTTTTCTTGTTGAAAAATGTTTCAGTGCTTTTCCTTTTTTCATGATTAAAAAAAACTCTGCATTTAACTTGTCAGGTTAAGAAAATAAAGTCTATATTTAACTTGTCTTTCTGGGAGTATTAAGTAGATAAACTTATTCCTTTCCTTTCCTTCAAATATAACTGGAAACCCTGGACATTATACATAAAGCAAGCAAAAGACTGCAAGGTGGTTAGAAGAAAGCACACTGGCAAGGTGCTTTAGAAATCAAGCGATGACATGGTGGTGAATTATATGGGTTTCCATTTTGTCCTAAATACCATCGACTTAGCGCTAAAATAGTAATGCAGAAAAGACAACAGGCCCCAGCAAACTACTCCCGACACACACACACTAACATGCAAAAAACCACACCAAAAAGTTTGCTCTATCTAATGGGCCAGGATAATAGCACTCTGGCAAGATAATTTTAATATTTTGCTAATTTCTTAATGATGGAAGTTGATAGTTTTTTAATATTATCTTTCATATTTTTGTACAACTAAAATATTTGAAAACAAAAATTTCTATAGAAAAAAGTGCATTTCAGAATTCAATACACTGACAGATTAATGAAAGTCTTTTAAATTTTAATATTTAATTATTGGTATATTAATAATACAGATTTCAACTGAAAATAATTAATTAAGACAATAGTAACTAACATTTTGTACCAACATTAGGATATTCATTAATTTAGTCTTTTAGATATCCATTTGTATTTTTTTCACTTAGAGTCACATGCAAGTTATTTTCTGTCTTGTGAGCTATTTTAAAATAACGTATTTTGAGTACAGCCTAATTATAAAAGTTGTAATTATTTTTAGAAAAATTAAGGAGAAAATGTACAAGGACGCAGAAAAATTAAATATTCACTCATAATCTTATCTAGAAAAATGGCAATTGTTAATATGTAAAATAATTTTCTAGACATTTGATATCTCTATTCCTAACTTTACTTTCTGTATTTATAGAAATATACATACAAATCCATTTATAGACATAAGTATTTTATTACTTGAATACTTGGAAATGATCTTCTCAGTTCCTTAAAACTCTACTTCTGTTTGAACTCCGGTTTTAAACATTGACTATTATACTGGTGTGTTTCCTGTCATGGTTCTGGTCACTGTAACATTGCTTTGAGCTTTTCCTTATGTAGTCTTATTCCTTCTCTTTTCAGACCTCATTAGTCCACTTTCAGTTACTATTTCTGTGAATACATCCATTGCGATATGTCTTCGTCTATTGCACACGCATGACAATCATAGTTGATTTGAACTCCATCGACGACCAGCATTTGAGCTAACAGTACTATTTTACATTCTCTGGTGACAATGCCTAAAATAAACAACTTCAAACATGATCCCTGGCTTATCCATTTACTTAAATTGCACATTGTCTAGTGTTGTTTAACAGTGAGTCGCTGATTTTTTTCAATAGCTTTAAAGGTACAAATGGTATTTGGTGACATGGATGCATCGCATAGCAGTGAAGTCCAGGGTTAAGTGTACCCATCACCCCCATCAGTGCACATGGTACCTGGTAGGTGATTTTTCATGCTTCATTGCCTTCCCACTCTCATCCTGCCCCCTGCTTTACTGATTCAAGATGAATTTTGAAATTCCTCTTCATGTACTTTTTAAACATTGATTTCAGTCGTGGGGTACATGTGAGGGTTTGCAATGTAGGCAAATTGCGTGAAGGTGAGGTTTGGGCTTCTGGTGACCTCGCTCTCACCCTAGCAGTGGACATGGTACCCAATGGGTGGATGCGTGACCGCTTTTTCCTCCCTCCCTCTTTGAGCAGTACCCAGCATCTGTTGTTCCCACCTTGTGCCCTGTGCCCAATGTTTGGTGCTCAATTCTGAGTGAGAATACGTGGTATTTAGATTTTTGTTTCTGTGATAGTTCATTTAGAATAATGATCTCCAGCTGGGTCTAGGTTGCTGTGAAGGACACGATTGTGTTTTTCTTTATGACTGTGTAGTACATGCATTAAAAAGGGGGGCTCTCCCCCCAAAAAAGAATTATCTTTTGGAGGGTGTGCCCTTGTAGCACACACGGAATTTGTTCCTCTGGTCAAACAGTCAACCAAAGATTTCATCTGGAAATTTTGAGAAGGTTGTGCGCAATTGCAGAAGAAACGTCTCTACTTGTGGCAAATAGATGACTGGTTCTTCCACCATGACAATGCACCTGCCCACACCGAGCTGAGTGTTCAGCAGTTTTTGATCAAAAATAACAAGACCCTTGTGCCCCACCCTCCCTAGTCACCTGATCTCACCTCCAACAACTTTGTTTCCATGAATAAAATAAGTCCTCAAAGGGCAACATTTTGCCAATGTGGAAGAGGTGAAATAAAAAACAGCAGAAGCACTGAAAGGCAACAAAATTGACAAGTTCAAAAATGATTTAGAGCAGTGGAAAAAGTGTCTCCATAGGTGTATTGCACCAAATGGAGAGTACTTTGCAGGTGACTGAAGTTTAAACGTGTAACAATAAGTGCAAGTTTTTAATAAATAAATTCATCTTTTGGGGTCCCCTCAATCATATTTTATATAGTCTTTCTACAGAGGTATGCCACAGAATATTACCTTACTGCAGTTATTGTTTCTTAGTTTAGAAAACCAAATTCAAGAGGGTATTTTATACTTTGTATCATAAGATAGATACATTTTAAATAAAAACAATAATTTAAATGAACAAGCAACACAATATGTTAAAAACTAAATACAGTAATTTAAATTTTGCTTCTAAGGTAGTTTTATCACAGTAGATATTTTCGAAAGATGTATTTGAAGAAAATAACAAACTATGTTAATGATTGCAGGGTTTTTAAGCTAATTTATCACAAT
>CAUYQG010252726.1:0-10705 GCA_963574415.1 Tarsius wallacei
GCAGAGGTGAGAAATCAAGATCATTTCCAAGGTCTTCAGCACAAGGAATCCATGTGCTTTCTTGCTTTTGTTCAGAAGAAGGTACAAGAGGGAATTCAGTACCACTCTTATAAAGCTGAATCTGCTATTTAGAAACCAGCCTTCAACTAATAAATGGTTCTCTCTCTCTTGCCCTTTCTGTCTTTCTCTCTCTGTATGTGTATGTCTCTCTATATCTTTCTCTCTCTCTGCCTTTCTGTTATCTTTCTGTTTTATCTCTCTCTCTCTCTCTCTCTGTGTGTATATATGTCTCTCTCTGTCTCCTTTCTGTCTCTCTGTCTTTCTCTTGTCTTTCTGTTTCTCTCTCTCTCTCTTTCTGTATATGTATGTCTCTTTCTGTCTCTCTCTTTCTCTTGTTTTTTCTCTCTCTCGCTCTTTGTCCCTCTCCGTGTTTCTCTCTCTCTATGTCTCTGTCTCTCTGTCTCAATGTCTCTCTCTCTCTCTCTCTGCATCTGAACAAAAAACTCTAAACCCTGACATGCTACAAATACTAAAGTGCCTTTTTTGTTTCCTATTTTGCATGGTAAAAAATAATGTGCTAAAAACAACAACAACTTTGGCTTGGTTTCTGGCTCTCACCCCATTTGTATATATTTGTCACTCTGATAGTCCACAAGACCCCACAAGACAGTGATGACAAGGGAAGACCAGGAGTGAAATCTAATCTCCGGGACATTCCTAGATATGGGGAAGGTCAGAAAGTATAAGGGCGAGGAGTCAGGACAATTACCACCATCTCTAAATAGCAATTCTCCTTGATACATGCCCATAAACAGAAATCAGGAGATAATGTGCTAAATGAAAGATTAGATCTGCATTCTGAAACCAGTACAATCTTGAATGTTTATAAAAGCAGGGGCAGGGGTTTGTTTAAATGGAAAACAAAGTCCTGAAAGCAAAAGTTTCTTTAATAATATAATATTTAAGGCAGATGTGGTTAATTTGGGTTTTACACAATGATAGGACTTGTAGACAGAAGTTTGAGTTATTTGAGTTTATAACCTGAAAAGAGTGAAAGCTTTAAAGCTCAAAAGAACAAAAGAACCAATTAAATGGAAAAAAAGGATCATGACTGCTTCTTCTTCTTCTTCTTCTTCTTCTTTTTTCCCCCCTGGAAATAGTGTGTTAGCCGTAACAGGGATAAAAACAAAATTACTGCACTCATTTTTGATGGAAAGACCAAAATGGACATTTTTATCAGGGAATTAAAGAACAAGATGTCAGAGACACTAGTAAGAGAGCAAATAATTACTCTTTAATCCAGGAAGATTCTACCCAGAGTACTGAAAGAATCTGTTCATGCCATAATAGAATTAATTTCTTAACCTTTTAAAAATCACAGAATACAGGAGACCAGCCAACATGTGGGGAAAGACAACGTCTGGTCTAAAACGTGATTTTAATAAACTCTACAAAAGTAAACTTGATGTTGATGTGCCCTTAATTTTTGGACTTGATTGTTAAAAAAGATAACATACGAGCCAGCACAGCTTTGATGATCAATATTCCTAGAGTATGATGGGAACACATCATGCCTAACTCAGCTTGGTAAGGGAAAGAAGGTTTCCTGGAGACGGTGATGTCTGAGCTGAGCAGGAGAATGCTGTGGACAAGACGTTTGACCAAATTAGTCAGAAGAGAAGACACACACCTGTATGATGCTTGTGGTCAGGGACCCTGTGGCTAATGGAATAAATGCCATGAGACTTATTTCACTCATTGAACTGACTCCTTGAACCTCAGTTCAGTCTTGATCTTGTTATGGTCAACATCTTGACATAGCGTTGAAGGAGCGATCCTTACTCAAGCTATAAGCTTGCTAACATGCAGAAGAGTCCCTTTTCTATTTGAAATCGATCAGTGGCTGCCCCTTCAATGCTCTGGCTCTTACTAGTCCTTCAGCTCATCTGGCATCTGCCATCCTTCCTCTCTGTGCTCATCATAGCAGCCTTCTTCCCTTTCCTCAGGGATGCTAGAGAAAGGATTTCTTCATGAGGTGGGAGTAGAGGACACACAAGCTTTTCTTCAACAAACTAAAAATAGGTCTATATACACATGAAATAAGAGCCACATACTTCCTCAAGGAGTACCTCATTTTGAAGATAATATTGATAGTTAAGTTTGGATGCTCCTACTAGGAGTACCCCCCCAAAAAAACCAGAGTTATTTTTTGGAGGGCAGGCCTTCTACAGTACAGATTTCCCATGCTACGTAAGTGTTCTAGGAACCCATCAGCGTCAGTGTACTAGCTAGCATTGTTGCGAGAAGCTGTGTTCAACTTCAGTGCGTTTCTTCTGGAGATTTTGTGCACACATTTGCCTATTTCATAATGGGCACACACACCAGGCTGAGTGTTCAGCAGTTTTTGACCAAAAATGGCACAACCCCTGTGCCCCACCCTTCCTAGTCCTACCAATCTCACCCTAACCAACATTTTTTGTTTCCCCAGATGAAAGAAATCCTCAAAGGGAAATGTTTTGACAATATGGAAGAGGTGAAACAAAAAATGGCAGAAACATTAAAAGACATCAAAATCATTCAGTTTAAAAACTGTTTTGAGCAATGGAAAAAGCTTCTCGATAGGTGTATTGCATTACATGGCGAGTACTCTGAAGGTGACTAAAGTTTAAACATGTAAAAATAAATGTACACTTTTTAATAAATAAATTTTGGGTTTCTTGGGGTCCCCCCTCATAACTATGGGATGTTTTAGTCTTTCAAAAATGCACTGGACATGTCTCTTATTCTCTAAATTTTAATTCTATTAAATAATACCGTTGGTAGTGGAAGCCTATCACTGTGCTGTTGGGATACAAAAAGAAGTGCAGTGAGCCAGTCAATTGTCTAAAACAACCAGTTACTTTTGTCTAATATGTCAAATGTGTGTGCACTAGTTTGGGGAAACTAATTTTCAACTAACTCAAATGTCAGGGAGGCCTCTGCAAAAGAGTTTTACTTTTCATAAGGGACAAATAAAGTGACAATGATTTTTTTAAAATGCACTTGATTTTTTTTTTTAAAGTTACCTGTAACTCCCCGCTGTATTTATACACGTGGCTCCATTCTGGCAGCTCAACAGTGTTCCTGAGTAAATTTCACACTCATTAACGTCAGCAGAGCAGAGAGGACCCTGTGGTCATGTGAAGAACAAAGTCAGGTGCCAAATACACAGAGGCATCTGGGGCCAATATTCATCTGGTATGTTTAAGGATTTACACATGGGTGGTAAATAAGTCCCCGGTAAAGCCAAATACAATAATACTAATATTAATTAATTAATAATAATATTAACCTCCAGTTATCTTTCCTCTAGAACTCAGATATGACCCAAAAAAGCTCTTCATAAGAGCACAGCAGTCACAGGAAGAGAATCCTAATCCAAACGAATTCTCATTTCACAATGGTGCTATGTCTGGGAATATTTACTTAGCAATTTTTTAATGTGCATGCTAGGAACATTTTCACCATTACTAGAAAAAGGCAAGAAAATTTGCATAGGTATGTCAAGACTCACTCAGCACTTTCCAGTGCTGAACAATTTAAATAATTGCTAACAGAAATACCGTGTTCTTGTACATAGTTATTCAGTCAAGTGAATTCCTCCTTAAGATAGCTTAGGATTCAGTCGGATATATAATCATACTTGCCTTTGTTTGGATTTGGGCATACATGGTATAATTTATTCTGATTTGGGAGGCCTCAAAAACCCTAGAAACTTTGGATGGAGAATTAAATATGCCTGAATGATTCCAAGGAAACCACAGATCCTGACTCACCATCATTTTTAACCAAAGACCAAATGACTCACCTTCCACTGTGAGGGACAGATACAAAAAAAGGAATCATGCAGATTGAGGCAGGTTCCACCATTCTGGCAGGGATTGCTGCTGCAAACTTTTCTGTCAACTGTCTGAAACAAAGACAGGAGAGTCAATGAGATGACGGTGTTTTCAAGTCTGCAGTAATGAAAGCCATGTTTCAGTGCAGGTGTGTATGTGAGATTGCATTCTACTACTGGTCAGTGGGGGTCTTCCACCAGACTTTAAATCAATTTCTTATGTTCTTCTTCAAATCAACTATCTTGGGAAACAACAAAAAGCATTTCCACGTATCAGTCCCATTCATGTTCCTTAACTCTTTACATGCTTTTAACCTTGGGTGAGATGAGATATGAGGGGAGAAGATGCTCACTTTACTCTCCAGAAAAGTATTGTTCCTCTGAAAAATATACCTCAGTGGACAAGAGTAAAGATGGAAATAATAATGGACAGACCTATCGCACTAAGAAAATGAGATGGAAAGTGGAAATTGCAGTCCTTTTACCTGTGATTCATATCTTTGGTTCCTCCAGGGAAGCCTTTGAAATATGATTATCTGCGACTGCTGCCCCTCTTCCCATGGGTTAAGATGACTGAACTCCTTTCACTCCAAGCCCCTTTGTTTGACATGCGGCTGACTAAGATGCACTCTTCACCCTTGTGAAGACCTGACCGCTTTCAGAGTCACAAACAGACCTGCCTTTGTCTATACAACCTGGAGAACCTTACCCTATGAGATTTTTAATGCCTTTGGATTCAGAGAAAACTTCTTTAGAGGGGACAGGTTATGCAAAGAAAACTATTTTATTAGTTGACCAGTAGTCTAATTCTCTGTTTTAAAAAGTTAAAATTGGGGCAAACTGTTCAGTATATTTCATACATATTACACACACACACACACACACAGTAACTCAGAGAGAAAAATCAAGTGTTTCTTTTGTCTTACAGATGAAATTGAGAGCCAGAGAATAGCCAACTACCTTAGTACCATTGATTTCAAAGCCCATCCTTCTAACCTTGTCATAAATCAGGAGACCATACATCGAGGCTTTCTTTATGAACCCTACTTTATCCCATTATTTTATTTGCCTATCTTTGTGCCAGTACCACAATTAGCTTCTCCACCGAAGGATTCTATTAAGAACATTAATTCTCTGTTGTACAAAAACATCACTGTCTCGAGAGTGAAAATTCAAAAGCCTATAGATGTCCCATCAGGGAATGAGGTCAGCCTTCAGAGAAAGACAATAGGGAGTGGCAGGGACTGCAGTAGCCAGAGAACACTTGCTTTATCCAAAAGCACAAAGACATGCACATTTGAAAATCATTAAGCACTCTTCCTGAGGGATGAGGGAGGGAAGACGGTCTGAACTCATTTTGACCATGGCCTCCAGTTCTTGACTTTTGGTAAGAATAATAAAGCACTCTAAGAGACTGAAAACTCTAGCACTGTGTCATGTTCCACAGCACTACTCTTTGCTCATTTCCATCCACTCAGCTATTTTCTTTTTAGAAAGTAGCTCTAGAAAGCAGTTTTAGATGACAGTCGAGGGATCAATATATTTTCAAAGTCGAGAAAAGGAATGCATGAACTTGTTCACAGAGCACCAAAAGTAGAGGCCAACACTTGAAGCATAATCAAAACAGATCAAGAACATGACAGTAGGGATTCTTCACCTGGAAGACTTTTTTTTGAAAATTTTAAATATGGACAGACTCTGTGCATTTCTCTGCATAAGAAGTGATGGCTTTCCATGAAAGACTTGAAAAGGCCAGCCACCTATCACAGGGATGAGAAGCTGAGACTTACATAGACCAGTTTATAAGCAAGTAGCAAAGTGATAGAACATTTGCTCTAAGAAATTGTTCAGATTTAATTGCCAGCAAATGTAGTTTTAAGAACATTTGGAATATTGTGTGATACATCTCAAACTTCAGAGCTTAATGTCAGAGAGGGTACATTTCAAAACTGTGCCAGAATCAGCAAATTGGGTCAGCACTAGATGACTAAGCATAGCACACGTGAGCCTACTGCAATGCAGTTGAAGGGTGACCATAGGAGAGGGATACAAGGCCTGTGAACTCAGGGTCAAGAGACCTCACATGCTCAGCGGCCTTGGGTTGGTCACTCATCTCTCTTAGTCTCGGGTTCCTCATCTGCATCCTGGGAAGCATAAACGGGGATGAGAATTAAATTATGGGAAAAAGCAAGTCCCTGATATTAATGTTCTATTCACCCTCAAAAAAGCATTGCAGCTTTATCAATGATTCTAGTGGATTTTCCATGAAAGATGTCAGATATTTAGAAGTTCAGGACTTACCAGCTGTAAGCCTTGAAATTTTCTCTCAAGATCCACAAACTGGTAGTGGGGAAGAAAAAGCATCAGTTAGCTGGTTCAAAAGCATTTCACATGTGATGTTATGCCACTGACATATTTTCCTAACATTCTCTGCTAAGGACTCATTTCATCTGTTTGTTCCTGTTTTTATTGCCTTTTTCTTCCTCATCCGTCTCCCCATTCAGGATTCTTTTCCTTTGTATTCCCTTGTATCACATAGTTTTCTTTTGAAAGGTAATTTTTAAAAGAGGCAGGTTTTTTTTGGTTTTTTGGGGTTTTTTGAGTTGGAATCTCACTCCGTCATCCAGGCTAGAGTGCAGTGGCATGCTCACGGCCACCCCAGCATCAACCTGCTGAGCTCTAGTGATCCTTCCACCTCATCCTTCCAAGTAGCCAGAACTACAGGTGCATGCTACCATACCCGGCTAATTTTTTGATTAATTGTAGAGATGAGGTCTTGCCAAGTTGCCGGGGCTGGTCTCGAACCCTCAGACTCAGGCAATCCACTCACCTCAGCCTCCCAAAGGGCTGGGATTACAGGCTGAGCCACCCAGCCCAGCCAGGCAGGTATTTTTTAAGAGCACAATCCATTGATAAGTTGACTCATTGTTTCTCTGTACACAGTGACTCTGGGGATTTGCATAAACGACAATGATGCAGTCACTTCACCAATAAGAAGGCTGCCATCAGAGCTGGAGCAACCCCGACTCATGCAACAAGCCCCTGTGAGGCGTTTCCTACCTTCTGACCATCACGTCTGCATCCTCCATTAGAGCTCTGTCTGTCAAAAAGTCCATTCTTACAATGCTAAACCTCTAAAGGCGATACAAAGAGCTAGTATGTTCCTACCAAATGGTTACTTAGAACGCTGAATTAAGGAGAAACATTTGGTTCTTATGATGTGGATGTCACACTTACCTTGGAATTAAGCTGGTGGATTTGGCTAGATATATTTTGAGGCAGACCAATTGTACTCCCTTTTAAATCTGTAATATCATCTTTGTTTTTCTGGATCTAATTTTTAAAAGAAGAATGCTAGTGAGAAAATCATGTCTTTCTTGTAGGAATATAATATGAAACTTGAGCAGTGTTCTATTTTAAAGACTAAGATCTTGCCTATTATTATAAAAACCAAAACAATGCCATGTATAACAAACATTAGGCTAAAATAGCCACGTTATAATTCTACTTACCCTTTCCAGCAACATATCAAGGTATTTTTCCATTTACATTTTTTCCTATAATAACAGTTTAAATCAGACTGCTTAGGTTTTAAATCTAGGCTCAGCTATTTATGGTGTGCCCTGGGCAAGTTACTTAATAGCTTCAAGTTTCTTTCACTTCTCTTATAAATGGGGTGATAATAAAGCCCACCTCCTTGGGTAGCTTTGAGGGTCAAATGAGACTGCATACATAAAGGCCTGAGCACAGTGGAAAGCCCACAGTGGCCCTAAACAATGTGGCCTCTAACATTATGCCTGATATACTACCACTGTGATGGAATAACTATTGACCCCTGAAAACATTTACTAAGGCACGAGAATCAGGGACCAATTCTGTTCTGTCACGAAAGTAAATGGGTCACAGCTATACCTTTCTCTGGTCCTCTCCTTCTTTACCTCCCTTGTGGAGTTCAAGTTCTACTCTCTGTGCCTTCTCTGGACTTGGGTACATCGCCCTGTACAATGAGCTACTTTCTACTAGCATTAATCCGTCTACCCACCATTAACCTGAGGTAATTGTTCTTTTCCAAGAACACATCTACATGTTATGTTCTCTGTGCTAAAGATTCGAGGTAAACTAGGATATGGGGGAGGGGAAGTGGAAGACAGGTTGATTAATGGGTATAATACACAGTTGGGTAGAAGAAATAAGACCTACTGTTTGATAGACTAGTAGGTTGAGTATAGTTAGCATTCATCTGTTGTACAATTGCAAATAGCTACAAGAGAATAATTGGAATATTCCTAGCATGAAAAAAGATAAATGTTTAAGGTGATGGGTATCCTAATTACCTTGATTTAATCTTTACACATTATATGAATGCATCAGATTATCACATGTATCCCAAGAATATGTACATCTATTACATATCAATAAAAAATAATCATTAAAATAAGATTCAAGGTACAGATTAATACAAACCTGTTCAATTCAGTCATCATATATAGATATGCAAAATTGTTTCACGATATTCCAGCATATTACCTGATGTAAACATTCACTGAGGTCTTCATCATTTAATTTAATTTTTCCCAGGGATCCAGTTCTAAATTCAATGTTTTGGGAAGACCCCGTAAGAAACACTAAATTTCCCCTCTCTGTAGACATCCGAGGCCTATATAATTCAAACCAGAGCATGTATCAGTAATAAGCACATATAATTTTAAAATAAAAACAGCAAAGTTTCTCACTGAATAACTACTGACTGTATAAATCTTCACTTTGTGATCAACTCAACCAACCTGTCCCTACTCATCTGCTATCTCCTTCTCTGCAAATTTCCTGGAGATTTCTCCAGGTAATTGCATAGTTAGACTGTTTGCAAAAATTACAAATGAATAATTTGTGTGTATGAAGGCAATTCCATACATCCGTCTAAATGTTTTTCCATGTTTGCTTTGTAACGTCAAGAAAAATAACATCTTTGTTTATCTGGCTCTCTTGGAAAACTGGTGAGGAAGTACCGTGGTCCCTCAGCAGGAATGATCTGTGTGTTTACTTACTGTTGGAGATCAGTGCTTCTTTTTTGTCGCTGCAGCTCATGTCCTTCAGCATCACCATTTAATTCAGCAAATGTCAATAAAATAACCAAACTCCAAAGAAAAGATGAGGACATGTCCAACACCAGCCTCCTAGGCTGTCGGATAAAGAGAAGGCCACTCCAGCAACTGAGTGTGGAAGTTTAAAGAATAGCAAACTAGGCAGTTATACTTTGACCCATGGAATACCCGGTAACCTTTTCAATTTTTTTCTTCTTTGCTTTTCTTCCTAAGGGATATAAATGATCTTGGATCTTCAGTACTCTTCAACTTAGAAGAGGTCAAAATCTACCTTCAGTGATGCACAACTTAATCATTATCTGTATGACCTTTGAAACAGTAACACGCAGCTTTGAAAACATCCACTAAAACAATCTTTGCTTAAGAAGTAGCCACATTTCTTTCTTTTTTTTTTTTTTTTTTGAGTTGGGGTCTCACTCTGTCACCTAGGCTAGAGTGCCTGGCACACTCACGGCTACTCCAGCGTCAACTTGCTGGGCTCCAGTGATCTTTCCGACTCAGCCTTCCAAGTAACCAGAACTACAGGCACACACTACTACATTCGGCTAATTTTTGATTTATTGTAGAGACAAGGTCTTGCCAAGTTGCCCAGGCTGGTCTTGAACCAGGGTGCTCAGGCAATCCACTCGCCTCGGCCTCCCAAAGTGCTAGGATTACAGGCTGAGCCACGGAGCCCAGCCAGAAGTAGCCACATTTCAACAAAATTAAACTGGTCACATTTCACTTTTCTCTGTCTCCTCCTTCCTCATCTCTCTTGTGGAGAAGTTTCAGTTCTACCCAGGACTAGGAAAACTGGATATTCACATGCAAAAGAAGCTGGATTCTTACCTTGCATTATATACAAAAATTAATTCAAAAATGAGTCAAAGATCAAGATCTAAAAGCTAAAACTCAGATGAAAATACATACAGAAAGATTCATAACTTTGAATTTGGCAATGATTCCTTGAGTATGACACCAAAAGCACAGGCAACCAAAAGACAAATTGGACTACATCAAAGTAAAAGCATTTGCGGACCAGGCTTGGTGGCTTAGTCTGTAATTCCAGCACTTTGGGGGGCTGAGGTGAGTGGATTGCCTGAGCCCACGGGTTTGAGACTAGCCCGGGCAACTTGGCGAGACTGCGTCTCTACCATAAATAAAAAATTAGCCAGGCATGATAGCGCAAGCCTGTAGTTCTGGCTACTTGGAAGGTTGAGGCAGGAGGATTGCCAGAGCCCAGCAGGTCAATGCTGGGGTGGCCGTGAGCGTGCCACTGTACTCCAGCCAAGACGACAGAGTGAGACTCTGACTCAAAAAACAAAACAAAAAACATTTGTGCATCAAAGAACACTATCAACAGAGTAAAAAGGCCACTACAGAATGAGATAAAATATTTGCAAGTCATACAAACGAGAAAGGATATATTTTCCAGAATATGTAAAGAACTCCTATAACTCAACACCAAAAATCAATCAACTCAATTTGAAAAACTAGCAAAGAACCCGAATAGACATTTCTCCAAAGAAGACATAAAAATGATAAAAAAGACACATGGGGAGATGCTCGACATCAATAATCAAATGTAAATCAAAACCACAAAGAGATACCACTTCACACCTATTCAGATGGCTATTGTTGGAAAAAACAAAAATAGCAAATGTTGGTGAGGGAACATACAGATTATCAGTGGAATGCCCATGGAAAGTTTGAGTACATCAACAGCTGGTTTTGCAGTCGAGATATA
>CAUYQG010252730.1:0-22479 GCA_963574415.1 Tarsius wallacei
GGAATGCAAACTAGTGCAACCCACTTCTCAAAAGAAGATATACAGGCAGCCAACAGACACATGAAAAAGTGTTCAGCCTCACTCATCATCAGAGAAATGCAAATCAAAACCACATTGAGATACCACCTAACCCCAGTAAGAACGTAAGAATGGCCATCATTAATAAAAAGGAACGCTTCTACACCGCTGGTGGGAATGCAAACTAGTGCAACCTCTTTGGGAGACAGTGTAGCAATTTCTGAAAGAACTAGAAATTGACCTTCCATATGACCCAGCAATACCCTTATTGAGAATATACCTGGGGGAACTCAAATCATTCTACCAAAAAGATACCTTCACACCATGTTTGTTGCAGCTCTATTCATAATAGCAAAAACATGGAACCAACCATGCTGACCATCGAAGCTGGACTGGGTAAAAAAAATGTGGTACATATATACAATGGAATATTATGTAGCCATAAAGAAGGACAAACATATAGACTTTGTATCAACTTGGATGGATTTAGAGTCTATCATACTCAGTGATCTATCACAGAAACAAAGAACAGAGTACCATATGTTCTCAGTCATAAGCGACCTTGAACAATTATCACGGTGCTATGAGAGAGGGATTTGCAGTGGTGGGAAACTGCCAGGAGAGGGGGAGTAGGATTGACAGATGAGGGAAACTGCTAGGGGAGGAAGGGGCGTACCTCACCAACAAGGGTACCTGCATGGTGAACATCTATATACCTAACCCTGAATTGTGCCCCACATCTTTAAAATAAATAAATAATTAGATCAGCAACAACAAAAAAATATATAAAAATCATAAACCAAAGGTGGTTTAAATCCAGTTACATTAAAATTAAGAACTGTTATTTTTATATAGATTGAAATGTTTTATCACAAAATATTTTTAATGCAAAAGCATCTGTTAATCAAAAACACAATGACGGCAGTAAAAAGTAGACCATAAATTAAATGACATGTTTCATTTAATTCAATGAATTAAATGCTAAAGTGTTAACATATACATCAAGAACTTTCCTGAATCAATCAAGAAAAAGACAAACAATCCAAAAGAAAATAGGTTAAAGACAGAGAGCAGTATCATAAAGAGAAAAAAAATTGATTATAAGCAAATATTCAATTGCATTAGTAATTTTCAAAGATGCCCATTGAAACCACAATAAGAAAACTTTCCACATCCACCCAGTTAGTAAAAATTGAAAAACTGGACAACACCAACTATTGGCAGAGGCATGGTGCATCTGTGACTCTACATCCACTGCTGGTAGAAGAGAAAATTACTGAAATCATTTTGGAAAACAATTTGGCATTACTTAATAAGATAAATATATACATGCCCTATCGCCCAGAAATTGTTCTCCTAAAGCTATATCTTAAATAACCCACATACATAGGCACTAAAAGGCATGTTTAAGATTGTTCATGACAACATTATTTATAGCAGAGTTCAGCAAACTGTTTCTGAAAAGGGCCAAGTGGTAAATATTTTATTCTTATGGGTCACCCAGCAACTACTCAGCTCTGCCATTATAGCAAGAAAGCAGCCATTTGATAATACATAAACAATTAACATGATTATGTCCCAGTAAAACTTTTGTTACAAATACTGAAATTTGAATTTCATATATTCACACGCCATGAAATAGTATACTTCTTTTTTATTTTTTCAACCACTTAAAAATATAAAACTATTTTTTTATGTTGCAGGACATACGGAAGCAGGAGGATTTGGCTCATGGAATATTTTTTCCCAGGCTCTGTTTTATAATACAAAAAAAAAAAGAAACAATACAGAGTCCCTCAACAGACAAAGAGCTAAATAAATTATGATGTATAAACAATGGATACTATACAGTGGAGAAAATGAATGAAATTCACACATCAGCATGAATGGAACACAAAAAGAAAAGGCTTGGCAAAAGAAATAAGCCAAAAAAAGACCACTATGTTAGTCCAAGTCCTCTGAGAAGCAGACACTAAGATGGAATTAAATGTGTAAGGGTTTTATTTGGGGGAAAATACCCAGACTGCTTTGCAAGTCTGAACCCAAGAAAAAAAAGAGGAAGAAAAGATTGAGTGGAAACATCCTAGACTGCCATGCAGCCCAAGAAAAGTTACACAGGGAGTCCTTGAGCCAGTGTGGCCCACAAGGAGCCGGTCTCCCAAGAACAGGTCTGCTTTGGTATCCTCACCACAATGAGTCACCACCAGTGAACAGCATGTGAGAGACATGGTCTTGGCACTAATACCATGGATTTCGGAGTTTAGCAGCTAAGCTTTTGGTCAATTATGATCCCTTGTAGAAGGAAGTCTGTGAGGCACATTGTCATGGCCACCATAAGCACACACAATATACCACCCACTCATATCAAGTTCTAAAACGGGCAAAACTGAACAGTGTTTTATTTGTTGATTTGTACATAGGGTACTGAAACACAGAGATAAGCCCCAAAAGGATCAACATGAAATTGGGTTGGTGGTTTACTCTGTGGGGGAGGGTCGGGAAAGTGATGGAGGAATTTCACCCCATAGCTCAGCATTAAAGCACTGGAAATATCTTCTTAAACTGGAGAGAGGGTACATGAATGTGCACTTTATTATTATTCACTGATAGAGTTTGGATGTTGTCTCCTCCAAATCTCACGTTGAAATGTGATCCCCAATGTTGGAGGTGGGGCCTAGTGGGAGGTGTTTATGTCATGGGGGACGAGAGAATTCTTGCTCTATTAGTTCACGTGAGAGCTGGTTGCTTAAAAGAGCTTGGCACTGCCCTTCTTTCTCTTGCTCCCACTCTCGCCATGTGACATGCCTGCTCCCCTTTCCTTTTGTCAGGAGTAAAAGCTTCCTGAGGTTACACCAGAAGCCAAGCAGATGCTGGCACTATGCAGAACCATGAGCCAAAATAAACTTCTTTTCTTATAAATTACACAGTCTCAGGTATTCCTTTATGGCAATGCAAAATGGACTGATAGATTCACCAAGTTGTACATAGATATTTTATGTACTTTTTTGTATGCATGACATATTGTCCAATACTTTTTATTGAAAAATATCTTTTGTATATCTAAGGAACAGGGTGTGTAAATATTCAGCCATGCTATGAGTATAATGGCGATGTATTTGGATGTTGTAAACTTCAGAGATTATGTATATATAGTAACCTCATTGAAGTTCAGTAAATAATAGCTCCTTTCCCATTTTCCCTCATATGAGAGTCTTCAGAACTCATCTGTACTTCAAGTTCTAGGAAATGGTTCTCTGGTTTTACTGAGGAAGTCAGACAATGGAATCAAATCACCACCACCCAAAGGGATCTCAAAGAACAGCCTCTTAATTTGTCTCCTTCCTCTCATCACTGTAGATGTGGCCAGCACAGCATGGTTCTACCACGGTACCAATCACTACTCATGGTATAACAGAATCCATCAACGATAGATCAGCCTCCTTTGGTCAAATGCTCAATGGATGTGTGACTCTGGCCTGTTCCAATACTAACTTCCTCCAAAATTTAGAAGACGTGTACTCTGTAGTCTCACAATGCTTTATAGTCCCCACCAGCTTAACTCATTGTCATTGTCACTAAGTGACTCTGCAATGGGCTGAGAAAGAAATCAATATAGAAACCTGATAATGTTGAGGCAGAATTTTCCATTCTTAGCTCATTATTATTCATCAGTAATTGAGTTTAGATTTTAACAGATGCCATTTTTGCCACTATTGCAAATTTTTTTGACCTGCAGATATATACTATAGTAAAATATTTCTAAGCTCAAATTATCATTGCATTCTTGGAATGTTAATTTGGCCTTGAATTCATCTTCATTTAATAGAATGCCGGTCTCAATTTGCTAGTGTTGTATTCAAGGCTTTTTAGTTTCATAATTCAAATTGGGCTATAATTTTTTACATAAAGAGAGAGTATTTGTGTCAATTGTGTTAATAAGGTTATTTATAGGTGAGTAAGGAAACTTTTCATAAATTTCCTTGCTCTGTTTCTTGTACAATTGAAAGAACCCAACCAAAAAAATTATTCATCTAGCTCACGTCTTTTTTTAAACATAAGTTTTGACCCATATCTGGAAATAGGTCCTTAGTTATTCCATCTTTGGAATAAAAGAGGTTTTCTAAATCTAAGGTAAAGTTTTATAAATGTTATTTTCCTTAAAATTAGTCCATATTTTGAGATGTTCATATTTATTTCAATGATACAGAAAACTTTTCTTTCTCCCCTTGCCTCATCAAAAAATAAATAAAAAAGGGATTCGATTGATTCCTTGATAATTTCCATAGTTTATTTTCTTTTCATTGTTAATGTTTGGCTTAATATCATTCTCTCCTTTTGTTTTCATCAGATTTTGTCTTTTTTTCCTAACTTGGATTGAATTTTTGGTCAATTTCATTTAATTCTCAATTCCTATCATTGACTTTTTTTTTTTAATCAGAAACATACCTCTTCATTAATGCTTTTATAACACCAGTACTCTGATATGGAGAACTTGCACAGACATCATTTCCTAAAATATTTTAAATCACAAGTTTAAGTTGAGAATTTTTTTTATGGGATTTTAATTTTTTTCTTCATGTAGTTGTGTTTGTAATCACAGAAAATGGACATATAATTTCTCCCATTTGAAATAAATTAAGGTTTTCTTTGTGATATAATCACATATCATAGTTGTTATATGAACTTTAACATGGAGTATTCGACTATTTGCAAGGTGCAAATTTTAACAGAGTTTGTTTAATTAAGCTAGTAATGTTATTATCCAGATTCTGTATATTCTGAGTTAGGGCTGCTTTATCTTTCAGAGATGTAGGAAACTATGCTAATGTCTTTTTTTTCTCTCTTTCTTTTTTTTGAGTTGGAGTCTCACTCCATCTCCCAGGCTGGAGTGCAGTGGCACACTCACCACCACCCCAACGTCAACTTGCTGGGCTCCAGCAATCCTTCCACCTCAGCCTTCCAAGTAGCCAGAACTACAGGAGCGTGCTACCATGCCCAGCTAATTTTTGATTTATTGTAGAGACAAGGTTTCGCCCAGCTGCCCAGGCTGGTCTCGAAACTATGGGCTCAGGTAATCCACTTGTCTCGTTCTCCCAAAGTGCTGGAATTATAGGCTGAGTCACCGAGTCCAGCCTATGCTAAAGTCTTTATCTTCTTCTAGGCTTCACAATTTTTTCTTCTTGTGTTCCTGACAGAAGCATCTTTTATGGTATATGTCAATGACCTGATATTCATTGCATGAATATTCCTGATCATTATGTCTGCAGTCCCCTTGTACTTTTTATCAAATAACGACTTTCTTTCACTTTTAATGCTTTTATACTTTTAATTCTTAATTATATATAGGAGTCTTTTCTTTGTTATTTTTGGTTTTTGACTTATTTGCCTGCACATACTAGCCCAACATTTTGGCTTTAATCTTCCTGTTTTCTTCTTTGCTTAGATAACTGTGTCCTTCGCAAATAACACATAACAAGATTTTGTTTGCTGTTTTCTTCCCACACTAAGACTGATTTTCTTTTATTTGAATATCTTAACCTATTTATGCTTACTGTCATACATAATATGTTTGATCTTATTTACATTCATCTTATTTCACACCTTTGGGTTTGAAAGAAATTTTTATTATTTTTCATGTTTTCTTATAGTCTCAAATCTTGTTTTATTCATTTGGTTCTCTGTGGTGATATGAAAATTGCCAATTTTAAAAATTAATATTAGTGATTTTTCTTGAGTCTTATGTTAAGACTTGAAAAATCTTAAACTTAAGTGTTATAATTCAGACTTAAAAATCATATCTAAAAATATATTTTACTAATGCTCAAAACAAAAAACAAATTCTTGTATCTGACTCCCCCATAGGATAGCACATTTAGCTCACTTCTCTAAGACTCTTGCCTGCTCTCTTTCCAGTTTTGTTAATTATATTTGGAATTTTTAGAAATATTACTATAATAAAATTATAATGTTTACATTATACTTGTTCTATTTGCTCTTAGTTTACAGAGTCATATATAGAAAACAATTTTATTCAACTATTTTGATTTTACCAGTCAATACTTTAATACTGCAGCAACTCCATTTTTACTTATTTTGATTCATTCCTTCACAAATTAAATACTTTGTGGAATAATATCTCTGAGAGAAAGTTCATAGGTATATTACCTTCTGGAGCCTTTCAGACTCCCTTAACTCTCCTCTCCCTTGAAAAAAGAAAAGGTCTCATGAATGTCTTTGCCTGTGAATAATTTTGCTAGTATAAAACTTGAAGATAAAGAGATTTTTCTTTCAAAACAGTAATTCGGAGAAGTCTAGTGCAAGACTAAATAGAGATAAAATAAACTGTTGCGCTTTTTTTTTTCCCTCCCAGCTTGGATAACTATAGGTAAATATATAGATATGGATGTGATATAGATATAGATATATCTTTAAAAAGGTACCACAGCAAAAGATGGTCCTGGTCTTCTTTGTCTTTTCTTTTATTCATTGTGCTTGTGACTTCTTTGGCTTCAGACAAGTTTTCTTCTAGGTCTTCATCATTATTGTTTCTTTCCATTCACTAGTCTCTTCCCCGGGCTTTCTGTTATCTGACTATTGCTTCAACTCTACACTGTGTTCTATGTCATCTTCTCTCCCTGTTTTTACTTCTTTGGACTTCCAAATTTGGGGAGCCATCCTCTATTTCGTTCAACATCAGGAGTATTCTAGTAGCTTTAGCGATAGAAAAAACTTCAAACAAAATCTTAGATGCCCAAGTTATAAAGAATTATTTTTTTAAAAATATCAAAAATAAGCTGCTAGGCCAGGTGCAGTGGCTCAAGCCTGTAATCCTAGCACTTTGGGAGGACAAGGTGAGAGGATTGCCTGAGTCCAAGGGTTTGAGACCAGCCTGGGAAAGTTGGTGAGACCTCATCTCTACAATAAAAATCAGAAAGTTAGCCGAGAGTGATGGCATGCACCTGTAGTTCCGACTACTTGGAAGGCTGAGGCGGAAGGATCGCCTGAGCCCAGCAGGTCGACATTGGGGTGACCGTGACTGTGTCACTGCACTCCTGCCAGGGCAACAGAGTGAGACTCTGACTAAAAAAAAAATATATATATATATATATATATAGTAAACTGCTGTGTTTGAAGTGGGGCTAAGGAGCCCTTGGTGCCACTCCCAAAAACCCCTTCACCCCCTACCCCAGCCTGAAACACGTCCCAGGTGGCTCTAGATGCTCCATTTGAAAACCACTGCATTTTGTAAAAATTTTCTGCAGTGTTAACTTGCTTCTTTACTACTTCTAATGTTTGTTTTGATTCTATGATTTCATTTTTAACATAAAATACTCTATTTTGTGTATTAGACTCATTCCTCATTTCCTAAAACTGTGTACCTAATTCCTTTATACACTTGTAACTTTAAAAAGCTTAAGTTCTGCATTTAATTGGCAACACACACCAAAAATTTTAAAAGAAGTCGGATTTATTAACATTTGGAGAAATTGTAATAATGTTCTTGGCATTCATTTATGATCTGTTTTAAAAGCCAAAATAGTAATGAGGGAACCTAATATACAATTTTCTTTTCACTGAAACAGGCTAAATGTACATTTAAAAAATAAATTTTGAACTGCTGAAAACATCTGTCCAAGGTGGGGGTACAGGATATGGAATCAGCCCTGGTAACCACATAAATTGAGAAGGAATGCAAAATGCTGTGTATTTTTTGTAAGCTTTTGCTTCCAGATCTGTTATCAACCATTTAAAAAGTCATTAAATTTTAGTTTCCTTAAAAGCTTTCCTTATCACAATAATCTCCCTTTTCATCAAAGTCTATTGTGTTTTCATCTCATCCTTGACTTCCTGAAGTTTATTGAGCTCAAATTAGATACTTTCTAAAATTTTCTGCTCTTTCCTTTAATAAACTTTTTTCACAGAACACAATTCCTCGGCATCTTGAGTCCCATGTTTTCTCTCTTCCATGTTCAATCCTTTGATCAGGGAGTGATCTCAGCTTTTATATCTGCTCATTAAAAATTGTGTGTGCTTTTGCTTTGGTCTCCATTCCTGTCTATCCACTCCCTGTTGAAACACACATCTCTGTTCATTCTGAGCCAGCTTTCCCATAATTGCAACTTACTTAACCTAAGGAAGGATCTCTCAGTCATTGTTCTAGTCTGAAGCAGTGTATATTTCCTTGTCAAAAACATTGAGTGAAAAAATTAGTCTCCTATATTATTTGTACTCATCGCTCAGTTTTTCCAGTGACCAAATTCGCATCTCTCCATTAAGCATTATTAGGAATTGTTGCAGGAGTCAGTGGAAACATAGAAGATAGGAGAGAGAGAGAGAGAGAGAGAGAGAGAGAGAGAGAGAGAGAGAGAGAGAGAGATAACAGAAAAGAATTTTCTATGACTTCTTTTTTTAAATTTTTTATTTTCAAGATATGCGGCACAACTCAGGGTTGGGTATACAAATGTTCATTATGCAGGTACCCTTGTTGATAAGGTGTGCTCCCCTCTTCCCCAGCGGTTTCCCACTACTGCCGATCCTTTTCTTATAATATTATGATAATTATTCAAGGTCCACTTATGAGTGAGAACATGTTTTCCCTATATGGCCTTACTTAGTTCCTTGGGGCTTCCTCTAAGTTCTGCAAAGTAGAAATTTCTCCTGACTTCTAGTAAATTGTTAAGTAATACTTCTGGCTTCCAACTCTATTGGAAATTTGAATCCCATTCTATATTTTCATAATTATGTACTTGGGAATGTGGGAGAGGGTGAATGAGGAGCCTCCTGCCATCATAATCCACGAGCTAGCGTGGTAATTCAAATATATCAGGCCACTGATAAACCTGCAGTCTTCCCCAAAATTATTACACGTGACTGATAGCACTAGGAGTAAAATTCGTCCCTTGAGTGTGAAGAAGACAGTGGAGGGCGTCTGTGCACGTGCACATGCATTTGTGTGTGCCTGTGCAAATCTTGTAGACATGTCTATTTGTATACATGATATAGTGCTGGTAAAATAGTCAAGGAATAAATAAATGTGAAATTTGATAAAATTTAAAATCAGAATTTGTGTGCTAATGTCTGAAGTGTTCCTCAGGGAAACACCTAGAGGTCATTCATTGTCTCTCTCTCTCTCTCTCTGGACTCCAATCTACTCCATGTGAAAGACTGCAAGGGGCTTTGCTGGTTAGCTACTCAACATCAGCTTACTTCTCTCCCATCCTAACAGTACTCTGTTTTAGTCCAGATCCAATGACTCCCTCACCAAGCCCTTGTGCTTTGGGGAAAACTGACCCACCTCTAGTGCCTTGGGTGGATCCTGACTGGCCTAATTCGATCAGGGTCATCCCATCACTTCCACCACAATAGTTAATCAGGTGATTGGCCTAAGCCAATTAATGCATGGTTTTCCCCAATCTCAGGGACTGATCTTCAAAACCTTGGGTTCTTTGGCCCTGAATCAAGGCCAGCAGTTTGCTGAATCTGTTGGTTTCAAGCAGGAGCCTAAAGAATTGTCTTTCTCTGGTCTGTTGGCCATTTCAGAACTTTGGAAATGTAATGGTCAGTTCATTAGAAAGAAACATCTGGGTCATTGGTGATAGATGGGGGCTAATATTTATTTGTAGTCTTAAAACTGGGATTCCAAAATGTTCATAAAATATTTGTATTTAAAAATAAACCTTGGGATAGGCTAGTGTTTCTTTCAAAATACACATACACAAATGCAAACATAAAGAAAAATTTAGCAAATGGAACTTCACTAAATGAAGATGATCTATTTATCAAAAGACACCCTTAAAAGAGTGAAAGTCTAGTCACTGAGTGAGCGAATAGGATTTTTTCATTCAGCATCTCTAAAGAATCTCTACATATCCACTGTTGAAGAGAGAGAACAGGTACCTGTTCAATCCCAGGCAATAGCTCTGACCAGGGACTTCACAAAAGAGCCTATCCAAATGGCTAATACCCATGAAAACATTCTCAGCATTAGTAGTCACCAGGAATATACATATTAAAAACACAATGAGATCCACTATACATCTGCTAGAACTCTTTTTAAAATTTTAATGTGACAATGCCACTTATTGGCAAAGATGTTGGGCAACTGGAACTCTCATTGCCACTTGAAAAGAGTAGAAACAGATACGATCACTTCAGAAAGCTTTGTCAGTATGTACTCACACTGCATGCATGAGTACTCTATGACCCCTCAGTTCTATTCCTACACACATATCCAAAAGAACTGCATACATATTTGCATCAAAATATATTATAAGGATATTCTTAGTACCATTTTTAATAGCCAAAAACTTGAAACAAGCCCAATGTTCACCAACAGTAGAAAGGTATCTGGAATGCTGGTAATAGTTTATTTCTTGATCTGAGTGTTGGTTACACAAGAGCTTGCCCAAGTTGATCTAAGAAGTAGAAGAAGGATTTCAAACCCAAGCATACCTGACTTCAAAGTTCTATCATTTACAGTGTTTTGATAAATGTGGGTATGTTGCGGTGATGTGATCTACTTTAAAATGAATATGATGTTCTCATTCATAAGCGGATCTTGAACAATTATAATACTGTGGGAAGGCATTTGGCGGTGGTGGGAAACTGTCAGGGGAGTGAGGGTGGGATTGGCAGTTGAGGGAAACTGTTAGGGGAGAGAGGGGCATACCTCATCAGCAAGGGTACCTGCATGATCAATGTTTGTATACCTAATCCTGAATTGTACCCTACATCTTTATAATAAAAGAAATAAAATGGATATGAATTGGAACACATTCCAATTATCTCTCCTTTTATCATCCATTTAGTGAGAATCATAGAGCCATGACTAAGAAACCACTGCCACCTAGTGGTACCCTTCCCTAATTGCAGGATCAGATATTTTGAGCGTCAACCTCAAGGGTGTATTGTCAATTCAAAGTAGAATGACAGACAAAACTTTGGTTAGATTTCCCCACACACACTCAATATTTATTTCCTAAGCAATTGCTTGTGGAAAGCAATTATTTTTCCCTCAGCTTCATCTTAGTGATGCAAACATTCAATCTTTATTGTATACCTATTCTTTTTATATATTAAAAATAGTAAAAATGATATCAATGAATCATTGAGCAGTTACTATGTGCCACACTTTGCATTGATATCTTTGCATAGATTATGTAATTTACCTTTAATAACAATTATATGAGGAATCTACTACTTTCATACCCATTTTAGAGATGAGTAGACATAGGTGTGCTATTGCCCAAGGTCAACACAGCTACAAAGTGAGCAAGTTGGAATTTAATCCAGATCTGTAGGACCTCAATCCTCCCTCCCTCCTATTTTCCACTCATCCAAGTTGGACATTTTTTCTTCTTCATAGGGAATCCAGAGACCTTAGTTCTGGTAGTGGAGGTAACAAGCACTTCCTATGGACCATGAACAATTAACTTTATTTGTTAGGGATTCAGTTTTCTTATCTGTAAACTAAAAGGCTTGCGTGAATGGTCTCTGAAGCTCCTTGCCACTCCACCGTCTAAACACAGAAGAAAGGCTTGAATCTAAGTCACTCGCAATATGTTTTTGCTGTTTGGTACAACTATTTTTAGACCATCACAGAATAAGAGTTCATTTCATGGAGCCAGTCACAAATTTCCCACAATGTTTGGGGGAAATCCAAGCTTGAGTGAGCCAGTGCTTAATGAGATGATGTAATGCAGGAAAATATATAGCTGGAAGAAAATTTTATTAGTGTGAGTAAATGTGCATTTTCAAGTGAATTACATGACCTTAAGAAGTAAATGTATACGCCCCAGGGGGGAAATCACCTAAGACTTTTAAACAGAGCATGTAGTGTTCATTTGCAGGCATTCAGAGAAACTCTGCAGATGTAAGTGAAAAAGGAAAATTGTGCAGAACCTTTAACCCTAGAAAGAAAAACAAATGACCTCAGAAAAATATCTTCAGTTAAGTAAATTGAAGATACCTCATGACAGGTGCAATTGTCACAAAAAGGGGCTTTATAATGCAACATGAGCTAATATATTCATTCAGCAGAGGTGCACTCAGGTAAATCTGCTCATATAAAATTTGCAGTATTAGCAAAATAATGCATGAAACTGGTCTGGCATTCAAATAATGAAGCATGTGCTCTCCAATTCAACATGCCTATTTTTCAAAAAAGCATGCTGGCAGATGCAAACCCAAGAAGTAGCATTTTGAGTCATGTAAATTTCTTGAGGTATCTCTAGATTGTCACATATCTATAATACGTTAGGCACATGCATGCTAGCAAATCCCAATTCTGTGATACTCAATTCAGAATTGACAGACTGTTAGTGACTGGGAAGTTTGGATTTTTTTCCATTATTATTTCAATAGCTAACCTTAAGTGGATACAATAACGAGGTAAGTCATTGCACAATGCAAGAAATGTCTTTCTTTTACTTTTTTTTTTTTCCTGTTTTACCTGTTTTATCTCTGCAAAGGCACTCCTGGTATTTTTCAGTCATGAAATAAGAACTTATCAGTGTGTAAACTAAAAATCCATTCAAAGACCAGGCATCATAGGGAATACCACTCACTGGTGTTTTCAAAGCCAATTGTGCATTGCAAGGAATCAAGGCTGCACTATTCACAGGACTAAAGCAACTCACTCACTCCACTCTACAGTTACCACGCATAAGTTGTATGACTCACAGCATGTAAGTGGCCATTGTGGACACAATTACAGCTTAGAAGACAGAAGCACAGTAAGACAGCCTCCCGCCAACCCAAGTATTAGTGCCTCCAGGTGTGACCAGAGGGTTCCTCAGTGAAATGCTCCCCTGACTAGTTTAGCCTTGCTGGCACTGTTCACACCCAAGCCAAGCCAACATCCCCTGCATTCTCCTTAGTACTATTGTACCCTTCATGCTCACTCTAACCTTTGAAGGTATATCTCTCTTTTGCCCAGCAGTGATCATAAATCCACAAGGTGCCACAGTCAGGACAGGCCTTCAAAATATCTAACCCTCTCTTTTAACATCAGTTCAGTCCAACAAAAATATATGCACCTTTGGCAACCAGCATAGTGCCTGACACATAATAGGTACTGAAAAATTATTCACTAGGCAGTAGTGGGAAACTGCCAGGGGAGGGGGGCACACCTCATCAGTAAGGGTACCTGATCTCAAACCAGGTAAAGTAGGGACCAAAGTGAGGCCCAGACTTTACCTACATAACTATACAATGACCATTTGTATACCTAACCCTGAACTATAACTTACATCTTTAAAATTTTTTTAAAAAGTTTAAATTATTGATTGGATCTACAGATTTGCAAATTGTTCACATTCACAAAATGAACAAGACCCATCTTCTTGGGAGATGGAACTTGTTCAAAAGTAACTATAATTGAAAAATAAGAAACCACAGCCATTCAGGGGGGCCTGTGGGAGTAGGTGGCATTTGAGGTAGACCCTACAGGATGGATGGCAAAGTACAACAGACAGATAAGAAAATGCTTCCTCTTTTCTTTAGAAGCTCTCCCTTCCAGTCTTCCCGCTTGCATTCTTCTGAGAATTTTAGCTTCTTTGCTTATGTTTCATCTCTGCCCTCCGAATAGGCTCATAAACACTCTCCAATAACTGCTGTGTGTTGGACAGGATTGTGGACAAGTGGTTGGAAAAATGCCCCCACTTAAGTTCTACAATAGCTCCCTATTGTCTACCATATTGGATTTAAGCTCATCTTGACTGACCTGACTGACCAAACACTAGTCTGTTTCAGCTTCACTGTGGTTCAGTCAATTTGCTAAACATGTTGCAAAAATCTTTTTTATACCTCATCTTCTGATTTGTCTATAGAGTTCTGCTATAAAATGGCCTTCTCAATCGTTCCACCCTCCAAAGCTAAGTTCAAGTTTCACTTTTCCCAGGAAGTCTTTTTATCTACAGTAGCCTACAGGAATTTCTCCTTTCTCTGAGTTTCTGCAGGATTTGCAATGGACACCACACACAATCTGTCCCTAAAACACGTAATGTCTGGAATGTCATCTGACTGTTTCAAATGAAATCAGATTGTTCTGCAAGAGATTTCTCTTCATGCTCAAGAAACATTTTGCGTTTATGTTGCGTCCTTTCCTAGAGTTTGCACAGATCTTGACTTTGCAAACTGCTTAGCAAGGCACAGTAGTGGGGGAGGAAGGGAGAGAGTGGATAGAGACAGGTGGGTTTGAATCCCAGCTCTCTCATTTATAAGTCATTAGTTTATCTGAGACACAGCTTCCTCATCTAAAAAAAAAGTGAGCTCAAGATACCACTACTGCAAACATGGTATGACAATTAAATGAGACAGCCTTTATGAACGCACTTAGTGTGGCATTTAACAAATTTGAGTCATTCAACAAATGACTGAGTGCCTCCTCTATTGGAAACTCTAAGATGCAGGGAGGAGGGGATTAGGGTGAGGGGAAAATAGCTCCCTCCCTCCAAGGGTTAATGCTATCGTATTCTGAAGCTAATTGTCTGGCATTTAAATAATTCTTTGGAAGAAGACTGAGAAAGTCAAGCCTTAAATTTGAAATCTTCGTTTTGCAAGGTCAGCTCTCATTCTATAAAACCCTGTAATCCAGGAGAGAACAGGATGGTGTTCTGTGCAGACAACATAAATGTGCCTCAACTCTGCACAGTCAAGGATTTATCAAAACAATGCAGTTCTCCTAAAAGCCAAGATCCTGACAGCTACATTGTAACTCTATAATTATCTATAAAATGCCAGCAGAACAGGGTGGTGCTTCATTCTTCTCTGTGTCAAGGGCAACCTTTCCCTACCATGGGGTCCTTCTCTTGCAGCGTACGTGAGCAGCCATTTAAGATGGCACACTAAACTTTGGGAGTCCTGGAGAACCCACACACAGTGGTGCCTTTCATTGGCCCTGTATACAAACCTCCTGTGACAGAAATCTAAACTTGCTTAAGCAAAACTATAATAATAATAAAAGATGAGAAGAGGGAATTGTTTTTGTCCACCCAACTGGGCATGACCAGGTGGGGAGCACCTCCTGTACTGTGTCCATACTTTTGGATTCTGTGTCTCTCTGTGGGCTGGCCTCATTGTTTCTCTCTATGAATGAGCTTTCCCCTGGGGCTTCCTTTAGTTATCCTCTTCTTCCTTTCCTTAGTGGTCATATTTCTTGATACCATAGTCTAGACAAGAGGGCTCCATGTTTTCAAAGCTCTTTCAAGTATGCGCTTTCTAAAATAATTAGGGTTGTGTTACTCATCCCCCTCTCCCCACTTAAACTCTTGAGTTGCTTCCAGTTGTCCTCAGAATGAAATGTGAGGGGTGTTTTATTACCTGGCCCAGGTCTGCTTCTCCAATCTCATCTCCTCCCTTTCATTCTCATGGCCTGGCCTTACCAAGTCTGCATAGCCACTCAAGCATGGATGCCCTCTTCCACAGCTGCACCTTGGCCTGAGCTGGTTCTCTTTATAAAGTGTCTTCTCCTTTATTCACCTGAAGAACTTCTACTCATCCTTCAAGTCTCCATTTAGTCATTATGTTAGTTTCCTGGGGCTGTCATGACAAAGTATCTCTCATGGGGTGGTTTAAACAAGAGAAATTGATTGTGAATTCTGGAGGCTAGAAGTTTGTCGCCAAGGTGTCGGCTGGGATAGTTTCTTCTGAGGGCTACGAGGGGAGTCTGTTCCATGCTTCTCTCCCAGCTTCTGGCGGCCTCAGCTGTGTATCTTTCCTCTATGTGTATCTCTCTGTGGGTCCAAAGTCCTTCCATTTGTTAAGGACATTAATCATATTTGATCAGGGCCCACCCTAATGACCTCATCTTAATGTGATGATCTGCAAAGACCCTGTCTCCAAATAAGGCTACATTCACAGTTACCAGAGGTTAGGACTGCAATATCTTATGCGGGGGTTCCCGTTTAACCCGTAACAGCCAATACTTTTTTCTTCTTTTTACTTTCAACAATACTCTACTTTTATAATTAGCTTCAGAAACTCTTCTTCCCATAATTAACAAGCCAAAACTAAGAAGACCAGGATCCAGAAAGGTAATCTAGCCTTGCTAGTCATTTGCCCTTATAAGGAAACTGATCTATTCTTTACACCCTGGGCCAAGAACCAAGGGACAGAAGTGAAAGCCAAAGGCCACCCCAGAGCTGAAAGCAAATTGTACTCTTTACCCCAAAGCATCATTGCAGTTCATTTGCTAATTAGTGATGAGCATTAAGGGAAGGGAAGAAAAGCAAGGGGGTAAAACCTGTTTCTGATAGTTGGTGAACTACAATCAGACCTTACACAGAACCTCAAGTTCTCACCACCAGGGTAGTCTCAACATCTCTGTTTCTTGCTACTCTTCCTCTCACATTGAGCCATTGAAGTTGACTCTGAAGGTACCTATGCATTCAAGAAAGAGATGGATGTAGGGACAAAAATGAAATGACTAGTGGAAGAAATATACAGCGTCTTTAGAACAAAACCCAATTTAAATCACAACCATGTAATATTGACACAAGGAAGAAAGGAGAGTGAGTGGAAATCTCTTTAGGTTTTTGGCCTGACGCTTTAAAAATTCACATTCCAATAGTATATTGTTTTTGGTTATTAAAGCCATATATAATGAAAATCCTTCATTCTTCTGACATCTTATTAAATTACTTCACTTCCTTCTACTCTTTAAGCCTTTTCTGTTTCTTTTTTTTTTCTTTTTACTATTTGGGCTTTTTTTGGCAGGAAATATTATGACATTCTTGGAGGAAATTTTATTGCTTGGAATCCAGTGATTGTGAAAATGTTAAGATGCTCCAATGTCTTTTTTTTTTTTTTTTTTTAGATTGGAAAATATAGTTTATTTAGAAAGTAAATTAGAGAGAGAGAGAAAGAGGAGATTCACCTCCCCGAGGTAGGGGAGGGGCCAAAGCTTAAGAAAACATGGCCTAGTCATAACTCAAAGAGCACATGGCCACACCATAGCTTAGCAAGGCAATGGCCAAGATGCACCAATGTTTTCATTATGTCACAGTCAAAACATTTCTCAGGTGCTGGCTTCTACCACCAAGCAGGCAGGCACTGCATCCATGGCCTTGAGAAGTCCAAAATCCCTTTTCTTGCCTTCAAAAAAACCTTACAGAACAATGTTGGCCTCTTTGTTTAGAAGGTAGGTGGTAAGTGAGATAAGAAGATAGTTGTCAAATAAAATGAGGCATTTCAGATCTCAGAGGGGCCTTAGAAACTGATTTTCTGTGAAATGTAAGCAAATCTTTTTAAAAATTATTTTATTTTTGACTCAGGTACAAGTGCATGTTTGTTACATGGACATGTTGTATAGTGGTGGCCTATTTACCAGATAGTGAACTTATACCCAATTGGTAATTTCTGAACTCCACCCCTCCTCCCTGCCTCCCTACTTTTTGGTGTCCACAGTGTCTTTCTTGCCATTTTTGTGGCCATTTAGCTCTAGCATATAAGTGAGAACATGCAGTGTTTGGTTTTCTGTTTATTCACTGCAGTACCATCCACCACAGCAAAATCATGGAACCAGCCTAAATGCCCACCAACAGTTGACTGGATAAAGAAAATGTGGTATGTGTATACCATGGAATATTACATAGCCATAAAAAAAGAATGAAAGCATGTCCTTTACAGCAACATGGGTGGAGCTGGAGAATATCATCCTAAGAAAGTTCTTTTGGGGCAACCTCTTTCAGGTCCCCTCCCACTTGTGGGAACTTTTCTGTCTTCTTAATAAATCCTACTTTCTCAAAAAAGAAAAAAAAAAAAAGAAAGAAAGTTCTTTTGTAGGACATGTGGTGTCTACCAAGCTGTTCATGACGCCAGGGTAGATGGATTCATAGAACCGTTTAGGGAGCAGTGGCATGGCCTAGACTTTGGTCCAGGCCATGGATGAGTTTTCAAGTCATTCTCAAGCTCCAGAATCCCTCCCTCACTTTATACAAACAAAGGCTTGCACGCCTTACAGGAGGCACAAAGCTCAGAGTGATAAGCCTCCCCTGGGAAGGCACAGCCAGGGCAAGTCGTTTGAGAGAAAGAAAAGCATCATCAGAGCCTTAAAATTTTAGGCTTACAAAGAACTAGCAGTAATATATTTGGAACAAAATAAATCCAGTCACAAAAATATAGTTGATTAAGACTTGGTAAATGGAATAAAATTTGCATTGTTGCAGACAAAAAGACTACAAACTAATTTTAAAACTTGGATGCAAGCCTGGATAATATAGTGAGATCTCATTTCTACAAAAAAAGATGATAGATGATAGATAGATAGATAGATAGATAGATAGATAGATAGATAGATAGATAGATGTAGCTGGGCATTGTGGCATGCCCTTGTAGTCCCAGCTACTTAGGCTGCTGGGCAGGAGGAGCATTTGAGCCCACAAGGTAGTGAGCTGAGGTCATGCCACTGTACTCCAGCCTGGGTGACAAAGTAAGACCCTGTCGCAAAAATAAAAACAACTTGGATACAAGGAAGCACTCATTCTGAAAGAGACTATTGGCACACATGGCAATGGGTAAGATGCAAAAGGGAAAGCATGAATGAGTCAGAATCAGGATGATGCGAAAAGATGACAAATTAAAGGGCCCAAGAGCCGTCTCCCTTAGCCACACCTAGTTAAACTTGCCTATAGTTCACCAGTGAAGTTCTCAGCTGTTAATATCAGACCATCAGGCCCACTAACGCAGGAAATGAAACTTATTGAAGACAATTATCCTCAGCTTAACTTTTTTTTTTTTTTGAGTTGGAGTCTCACTCCATCGCCCAGGCTATAACGCAGTGGCACTCTCATGACCACCCCAGCATTGACCTGCTGGGCTCTGGTGATCCTTCTGCCGCAGCCTTCCAAGTAGCCAGAACTACAGGCATGTGCTACCATGCCTGGCTAATTTTTTATTTATTGTAGAGACGAGATCTTGCCAAGTTGCCCGGGCTGGTCTTGAACCCACGGGCTCAGGAAATCCACTCGCCTTGACCTCCCAAAGTGCTAGGATTACAGGCTAAGCCACTGAGCCCAGGCAGGTTAACTCTTAATGAACAGTTTAGGATTGTCCTGTAGAATGAATTCACTTGTGCTCTTCCTTTGTTTGACATTTGTTAAGAAAGCCCTAGGGACCATCTCTCTGGACTAGGAGAACTCAGCCTGTAATCCCGCGCTTTGGGAAGCTGAGGTGAGTGGATTGCCTGAGCCCGTGGAATTGAGACCCGCCTGGGCAACTTGGCAAGACCTCATCTCTACAATAAATCAAAAATCAGCCGGGCGTGGTAGTGCGTGCCTATGGTTCCAGCTACTTGGAAGGCTGAGGTGGAAGGATTGCTGGAGCCCTGCAGGTTGAGGCCACGGTGGCCGGAAGCAGCCACTGCACTCCAGTCTGGGCGACAGAGTGAGACTCCAACTCAAAAAAAAAAAAAAAAAAATTATCTGAGTTACTACCTTTTTAGGCTACCATTGAATAATCACAAGAGAAACTCCCATGTACTTACCACCACCTCGGCAGGCATTCCTTAATTCCTCAAACATTAACTTCTCCAGAGCATCATTCACATAGAAAACTCCCTCAACCTGGTACCAAAGAAAAGGAAAAGCAATGTCTGAGTGCATGGGCAGGAAGTACAGGCACTGGATGGAATACCTGCAATATTTACTTTGCTTCACTCTTTATAAAACACTTTCACATTATCTTAAGCAAGCAGAAAACTTCCTATCAAAGATTATGAGCTGCTCCCATCTGTAGCCCTTTGTTTGTACTCAGATGTCCCCTCTCAGGGGACATAGAGAGATTGTTGGTGATTAGAGGACAAAAAAATATGCCAGCACATATTTTTCAAACATGTATGCTTCCTTGAAGTTTTCCATTCAAATGTCATGAAAAAGCAAATAAAGAGATGGAATATATACTGAGATATACGTTAAAAAAAAATCAGCTGGCATTACATAGAAAGAAATGTCCTTCCATCTGTCGTCTTCGAACAACAGAGTAGACAATAAATTACACATTATTAATGTGGGAGGAAGAAAATGAGACTGCATTGTCTGCTCGAATAGAAAAATACCAGGTGGAAGATATCAAACAAATTACTATTGCACAAGTATCAATGAACCTGCAATACAGTGTTGGTGACTGTTTCATATATCATGTTAGAAAAGTATAAGATATAAAATTTTGATTTTTTTGGTCACAAATACATTCCTCAATGCCCAAAATTCAAAATTCCATTATAAGCCAAATATCATTACAATAAAATAATCAGTTTCAATGCTATACTATTGAATATGAAGTGACTTGTTTTTCATTATTTTGTAAACAAATGCAGTTGAGTTGCTGGTAGGTGATCCACAAGATGTCTCCAAGTGCAAAGGATTAAATATACCTTAATAACAGATCTTGCAATGTCCACAAATTGTTTTTATTTTCCTCCTCTTAAAGCCACATTTAAGATTCTAACAGGCCGGGCTCGGTGGCTCAGCCTGTAATCCCAGCGCTTTGGGAGGCCGAGGTGAGTGGATTGCCTGAGCCCGCAGGTTCGAGACCCACCCGGGCAACTTGGAGAGACCTCATCTCTACAATAAATAAAAAATTGCCAGGTGTGACAGCACATGCCTGTAGTTCCAGCTCCTTGGAAGGGTGAGGTGGAAGGATCGCCGGAGCCCAGCAGGTCGAGGCTGCGGTGGCCAGGAGCGTGCCACTGCGCTCCAGTCTGGGCGACAGAGTGAGACTCCAACTCAAAAAAAAAAAAGAATCTAACAGATAAAGTATTTTTGGTGTGATAAAGAAAAGTCTTTCAGCTATGCTCTAACAAAGGACTAAGGTCTTGGTATTCTCAGGATTCTAAAATCTCAATGGATTTTGGAAAAAAGATTAATTGAAACCTCAAATTTTAAACATAAGATGCAGTCATCTGAGTGTACTTTTCGTGTTTAAGACAACAGCAAATTACATTTTACTGTGTTCTGTGTTGGCTTATAAATTTATACTTAGGTAAATAGTAAGTAAAAAAATTGAACACATAGCTATGTACTGTGTAGTTCTATAACCTATATAACCTTTTTTTTTTTTACAGCCAGATTGCTCAACTGCAATATAATCTATATAATCTTAAAGAAGCCTGACAACAGAGGAGGCACACACAAGGTAATGGAAGATATAATTACATAATATCAAAGGGCAGAGCATTTTATCAGAGGTCAAATATTATGAAGGCGCTGTCCAGTAATGGAGAACCAAAGATTTAACACTTAATTGTCTGGAAAAGTAAATTTCTTTTATCAGAAGTATGACTTCATCACCACTGCTGAAAAACAGTTAAAACCAGTTGATGGTATTAACTAGTATAATGTTTCTGGTATAATTTTCCAAGGGTTACATTTAACAAGCAGCCATGTAGCTGTGTGCTTAGTTCTACAATCTACATGATCTTAAAGAAGATTTATTAGTTCACCAAACACCAGCTGAAGACCTTCTATGCATGAGGCACTGTACCAGGCACTAGGGAGATACAAAGCACATGGCAAGATCTTGTTTTTGAGGAGCTTTCAGTCCAGGATGAAGCCCAGAGAACACTAGAGTGCAATGAGGCAAGTGCTGTAAGAGAAGTACACTGTGCCCTGGAAGAATCTGACAGAAGGGCTCAAAAGTCCAGGGAGCTGGGAGAGGCTTTATTGGACTCCTATTTGAAATGGTTCTTTAGAGACAAGAGACATCACTGGGGCAGCAGAACGTTCAGGAGCTGAACACAATGACATAACGATGAGAGGGGAGTGTTTTAAGGGAAGAAAGGAATTTTTAGTGTAGTATGTGAGTCTTGGGGAAGAAATAAAGAGAATTATTAGTGTAAAATTCACTATTCTCATGAGGATGGAAGCACAGTTCAAGCTTAGCATGGAGAGGTCAGTAATCTCTTAAGAGCAATGCATCAAGACTTCAAGTCTACATTTCCAAATGAGAGTTAGTGGTAAAGTGCTGTATATGTAGTTAAACCAGAATTGCCTAGCAGAATTAGACTTGTTCCTAAAGAGAATGAGCAGTAGTGTGAGCATAAAAAGCTGAGCCAGAATAGCTGCCAAACAACGGCACTCTGTTATTACACCCTAAAGATGATCATTTAAAAATGTTCTACTCCTTCCTTCAGGGTACCAGATTCCACACAAAGAAACTGACCAAATAGGAAACAGAACATTGTTTTATCACTGTGGGCGTTTTTCCCCTCCACGGCCTAGCTAAGAAATTTGCTGACAGGAGAAACTCATAAGGTTGAATATTGAATAAAAGAGTGGAGAGAAGCCGGGCTCGGTGGCTCAGCCTGTAATCCCGCGCCTTGGGAGGCTGAGGTGAGTGGATTGCCTGAGCCCGCGGGTTCGAGACCTGCCTGGGCAACTTGGCGAGACCTCATCTCTACAATAAATCAAAAATTAGCCGGCCGTGGAGCCGGCTGCGCCTGCGCGTTGGTTCCCAGAAGGAGGC
>CAUYQG010252734.1:0-14580 GCA_963574415.1 Tarsius wallacei
CGCCTGTAGTTCCAGCTACTTGGAAGGCTGAGGCGGAAGGATCGCCGGAGCCCAGCAGGTCGAGGCTGCGGTGGCCGGGAGCGGCCACTGCACTCCAGTCTGGGCGACAGAGTGAGACTCCAACTCAAAAAAAAAAAGATAAGATTTTTACAAGTGTTACCCAAAAATAACATACAGACCACAGCAAGAATTGTAAAAGCTCACTGGCCAGCTATAAATCATTGTTGTAAACTAACCTTTAGCCCGCAATAAATGGAAAAGCAGTTACCATTGCTGTTAATTCCACAGTTAATCATTGTTGCTAATTAACCCTATATTTTAAAAAAAGAAACAATCAATCAGCCATCTTACAGAAACTCATCATACAAAATACCTATGACACCCAATTAACTGTTCCAGGCTTCAGTTTTCCATCTCTAAAACAAAGGGTAGGACCAGGTGATCTCCAAGGCACTTTCAGTCACAACATTCTGTGGCTCTAAGTGCTTTTGGTTGTCTCCAGGTAATTACATATATCGTAATTATTAAGTAGTTTGGGGTTTCTCCATGCGGAGCTTTATTTTCGATCCTATGACATATTTCATTCAAGAATGTTTTATACAAAAAAAGTTTTATACAAAAAATTATATTTCCAAGTTTGTAATAGTTTTAGCTTGAAATAGATGTTATGCCATAAAGATAACTATAGATTTGTAAAGCAAAATTAGAAACATTAAAGAACCCATAAGTGCTTTAAGATTAATTTGAGCTGAATGTGTCTGCGAATGAATGGGCTTGACAGAAGTCTTTCAATTTCTTGCTCTACTTCAAAGAGTACACAAAGTACAAACTGTAAATCAACCTCCACATTTGCTGATCTGGCCACTAGGCTGGGAAAATAGAGAAAGAGATAAGGCTAATAAACTATTCAAACAAGATTTTGAAGCTTAGGAAGCACAGGGTCCCAGCCTGTGACTTGCCTTCTTTGAATTACTCATGCTTGTTGACTCAGGTGTAGTCTAGATTGTCCATTTCAAGCAGACACATGTAAGTGAGTGAGTTGAGTGAGTGAGTGACAGAGAAACAGAGAGAGAGAGAGAGAGAGAAGGAGAGAGAGAGAGAGAGAGAGAGTTAAGGTAGAAGGACCATGGAAGAAACTGGGACTGATTCGCTTCTCCACTCAAGATGGCATGGGTCAAACATAGCAATGGTGAGCCTGATAGACTGAAACATATTTGGACAGCAAGAGTGGTCCATGCAATGGGTTGATACCGAATTTGTCATCACACATTAGCTGCTCTGTGAAAAGAGAAGCAACAAGGAAAGATCATGGACTTCGGGTCAGATTGATCCAGGATCAAATCTTAGCTCTATCACTTTCTAGTTCTGTGATGTTGGGCAAATTATTTAACTCATTGGCACCTCCATTTCCTGATCCATAAGACGGGTGTAATAAGACCTATCATTCAGAACTGCTGTGAGGACTATTTGAAATAATATGTTTATTTCAGGATTAGGTCAGCCATGCATAACAGAAAATCCAAATAACAGTGTCTTAAACATGGTAAAGGTTCATTTTCCCTCCTATAATATGAAATCTAATGGTAGCAGTTCAGGACTAGCAAGGGGCTCCATAGCATCATGAATACTCCAGTTTCCTCCTTTATTCTGCTTTATTATCTTTAGCATGTGGTTTCTGTCCTCGTAATCAAAAGATCGCTGCAATCACTCCAACCATGACATTTGCATTTCAGACAGAAAGAAGGAAGAAGAGAGAAGGACAAAAAGAAGCCTGACTCCCAGTTGATTTAACTCCCTTTGAGGAGTTTTTCTAGATGCTCCACCTAACACCTTTTATTTATAACTCATTGGCCACACCTATCTTCAAGAGGGGCTAGCAAAGTTAGGCCCTTAGTTGGACACATTGCCACCCCCAACAATATAGGGGACTGCAGGAAAAGGGGAGGATAGATATTGGATAATTAACTAGCAGTCTCTCCCATGGCATGTAAAGAACCCAGCAAATAGAAGGTGCTCCATGGATAATAACAGTTATTATTTAATTTATTCTTAAAGCTATTTTGAAAATGCTTGACTCATCTCACCATGCGGACTCCCTCAAAGACCTATCCGTTCCTTGAATTCACAGTCCATCTCAGAATTCTCCACCACTCTTTGAGGCCTCACGAAGGAGGCTGAACCCTCTTCAAGACTGCAGCCCTTTGCAGATGTCTGTGTTCCTCAGGCTCAGCACCAGATCGACTGCCCACAGATCCTTCAAGTCATACAGTATACCAGTAGTCACAAGTCCTGAACATTCTCCTCTGGACTAGATCCCTCTTCAGCTGTGGTTCCCATAATGATCATAATGATCCAAATTTGGGCAACCCAAGAGAAAACAGAAAAGGCTGTCATCTCTTTAGTTTTGGACCTTCTCTAGCTTGCTTCTGCCATGCCTGACTCATAAATTAGCCACTGGGGGACTCTTTTATTAAAGGTTCTGAGACAACTCCAGCCTCTCTCTACAGGATAGTCTAAGAGACACAGTAAACCTTCCTGAGCCCGGGAGCCTTCAAAGCAGAAAGACAGAGCACCTAAGTCTCTGTCCCTACCACCTTCAAACTCTCAAGTCCAGCAGTAGGGTACTGCCTGCTACTAAACCAGCAAGCAAAAAGGTCAAGTGATGGGAAGGGGAGAATCCCTGCCTCAGTAAGCAGAGAACTCAGTAACTCAAATCTAGCCCCCCTCCTCTGCTCTCTTGTCTGAAACCAAGAAACCTGGATATCTCTATATCAATCCAACAAAGGAGCAGTGTCCTGGGGTTACAGGACTTTTACTCAGGAGATACTGGCCTGACAGCCCTACCCAGGGGCAGGCAACCAGGATCCTCAGGAGAGCACAGCCAGCTGGGCCTCCTGTTTTCCAATCACAGGAGAGTTGCATGAAGCCTCCTCCCAGGCCAGAGCAGCCAAAGCATTTGTCAGCCAGACAAATGATGTAAGTGAGAAGGTTAGAGGAAAATAAGGAACCCCAAAACATACATACCAACTTCCAAAGCCCATACTTACAAGGCTCAAACTGTGGTTTGGCCCATTTCTGGTCCTAGGGCTTAGACCCAGCCCTTACTCCCAGGCGACAGCATATACCCATTAAGAGGCTTCCAGGAGGTGTCACTCTCACTGTCCAGATGTCCACAGCCTGGCTTGCCTACCATCAGAGGGAAGCAGAACTGGAGACATGTAAAGGAAGAAGGTAGAAAAGAAATAAAAGGGCCCTCTCTTGCAGTGGAGAATGTTAGAGGTCACAGGTGCCTTTTAAGTCAGAGATTGCTGGGCTTCTCATGGAATATATAGAAGAAAAAGTAGTTTCCCTTGGGAAAGGATGAGTATCCATCCTAGTTTACCTGAGACGATCCTGGTTTACATATGCTGACAAGACATAATTGTTAATAGCATCCACTTTCACTGTCTCAAAAGTGACCTGATTGGACAGCAAATGACATGGTGACTGTACCTTGGAAAGGGACTAAAAGAATAAAAAATTATTCTTTTGAAAATTTCTCTCCTATAACTCATAATATATGTCTAACTGGAAATTGACCATTTCACTGTGTGACCGCATTCACCTTTACAAATTAAAAATTATATTCTTATCCAAGCTATCTTAATCAAAATAGTGTATCATCAAGGTGCACTTTTCTTCTTAATTTAAAAAAAAAAACTATTCATACATAATGTGATACTGAAATTAACCAGAGAGAGTTTTGATGAAAGTGCAGCCTATGCAGTTCTTGGTTCCCCTGATTGCTGGAAAATTCAATTCAGACAGTTTCAGCTTATGAACTGAAAGCTTTGGAGAGAAAGTAGCCATGGGCTCAAAACTTTCCTGTGCTTGAAAACATTTTTTTTTCCTTGAGGAAAACTGAGTGTGTTTCTTTTGAAGGTAAAACAAAAAAAATCTAAAAGACCAAGTAAGGAGCAACACTTAGGGCCTGGAGCTAGATGTCAATTTATGTGTAACCACACCTTGTGTCAGGAGAGAAAATACGAGGTAACTCACTTTCACCGTGGGCCTGCAGGCCCCTCTCCCCCAAAATGCCCTCACCCACCCCTTCCTCACTTGTAGTATCCACACCTAGTCTCATTACAACAAACTGCCAGACACCCCAGTAAGATTTCTGGATTCTCTGAGAGCTTCCCTGCAGCACAGTTTTCTCTTTTGAAAAATAAGGATGCAGTGGGGATTTTTCTGCTTTACAAAAAAGATTGTGAAGATTAATGAGGTAATGTATCATAGAATACCCTTAAATACATCAGAAAAAGATACTTCAGAAACCATACAACACATGTGGGATTCTAGATATAGTCTAGAGCAGTTAGACCTGAATTTGAATCCCCACCAAGCCTGCACCACTGCTTATTCGTTATTAGTTGGCTTTGGTTAACTGACTGAAACCCTTGGGACTCATTGTTTCATCCGCAAAAGGAGGATTAATAATGCCTGTCTTTCTTTATGTCTTGACAATGGAATAAGAGCATAAGCCACGCTCCGGTCATCTGGGGACAAATGAAGTGGGCACTAGGTAACTTTTCCAGCCTCCTTGCTACTTCTGTTTTCCTGTCTTTTGCCATTTCAGTGTGTATTGGTGAAAGCCAAGCTGGAATAATGCGAAAAACTGAAATGGAATGAAACTCATAGATATCTGCATTGACCTTGATTATTTTCAGCTTCAGTAAAAGGACTTGGTGCAGAAGATAGACCTGAATATCTGGAATATCGGGGCTTTTAGATACAACTGGATAATTGTCATTGTCCCTTTATGGTGGGAAATCTACAGTTGGTTGTATTGTCCATCATTCTATACCAGGCAATATTAATACCCATAGCATTATATCCTCCATTAAACATAAAGAAGATAGGTAGCCATGAAGGACCAAGTTTTGCTCCCTGCTACATATTCACTGGCTTTAATATCTAGGGCTTGAGTGCATACATGAGAGGAAAGAGGTTTTTTTTTCTCATAACCAATGTCCTTTCTGTTCAGATGTGTCACAGTGTAATACTCCATTAACGCCTATTTAACCTAGCAAATTGAGTCCCAAAGCATCTCTTTTACTCTGTTATTTCTCACTTAAAGTACTCTTTCATTCACCTCAAAAGGCTCTTTCCCTACCGTGACTCGCCACCTTGTCTCAGGATCTTTCTGCTCAATATTTCTATTTTATGCAAAGGTCAAACCAGATGATTAGAATAACTCAGTCCTCAGGAGGACTTTCCTGGCTCTGGATTCCATCAAAGCCCAGCCTCAAGCTCCTTCCAAATCCTCATCTCCCTCCTTTCTGCATCTACCAGCTGTGCGTGGACATCACCAGTGCTTTCACCCTCTGATCTTAAATATTCTGTAGTAACATTTTCTTCCAGAAGTTGCCTATTTAAGCCTATTAGATATCAGCGGGGTCTATCTGAGCAGAAGGGGCCAACACAGACAAGTTCAGCTGCCAGATACAGTGTGACAGCTGCCACTGTCAGGCAGAAACAAACACTCACACAAGTGAGAGTTGGATGGAAGGAAGGCTTAGACCAAAAGCCTACTCTCCGGCTTCCAAAATTCCATTGGCTTGTCAATCGCCCACCCGTTCAGCATGGCCTGCTCGGGTCCTGCAGGCAGAGAGGGCAGCTTTAGCTCCATGATGGTTTGAATGGAACATGCCCAAGGAATTCCTTTATTAGAATTCTATAGTCCTGAGAAGTTTGTTCATCTCAATGGATGTTTTCAAATTACTGAGGACCATTGGTAGCCTTGGAGAGGTAGAGAGAGCTATCTTTTATGTGAATGCAGGTGGGAGGCATATCAGCTTGATTTATATTCATTAAACTATTATAAGTTTACATTCTCTGGCTTTTTTTTTTTTTTTGTCATTCTTTCTTTTTTACATTTTCTTCACCAGTATAGGTTCTATTGTAAACTTCCTATAGCAGTTAATAGTGTGGTCTCTGGAGTCAGACACCCTGGGTTCAAATCCTGGCCCTTCAATTTAACATCTGTGTGCCCTTGGATAATTTATTTAACCATTCGGACCTCAGTTTGCTGAGCCTTACTGATGACAATGACAGCAGTGACTACCCAATTGGTTTGTTGAGATTAAACGAGTTAATCCTCATACAGATCTTGGTATGAGGCACAGATTAAGTGTTCCTTAAATATTGTTCAGTAGACCACCATTTGCTGTGCGTTCTGCTAGTAGAAAGTGATTTTTAGGTGTGCTTTTCATGGGGTCCTACCCTTTACATCTGGGCAGGTAACATTCAGAGCCTCGGAGATTCTCTGTAGATACAACAACACCAGTAAAAAGGTAAGTTTAGAAGAGCTTTGATCCAGGAGTGGTAATCACACCTTCATTTATTCATTTCATTCAGTAAATGCTTTATTGAGCACCCACTTTGTGCTAAGCACAGTTCCGGGAGATGAGGGTAAAGTAGATAAAATTCCTGTTCTCCTTAAGTTTGTTTTTTCGTAGGGGGAGAAAGGTAATAAATAAATTTAAAAGGCAAGAAAATATCAGAGAGCATAAAGTGCTATGCAGAGAATTTAAAACAGGTAATATACTAGACAGAGACCAAGTAGCTACCCTAGGTAGTATGTTCAGGGAAGGCTTCTGAATATCTGACATTCAAGTTGACATGTGGAGACACTGGCCTGGAAACACTCAGAAAGAAAGAATTCCAGGCAGAGCTGAGAGGTAATACAAAGATCCTAGGATGAGAATGAGGAACAGGGAGAAGGCCAGTTTGGTCTGTCGTAAGTGGTATAAAATGCAGCTGGAGAGTCCAGTCCCACAGGCTGTGTATATGCCGGGGAAAGAAGCTTGGATTCTACTCTGTGATGGGATCCTTTGGAGGTCTGTGGATAGGAAGTGACACATGTGATTTAAATGTTTGACAGCGCTCCTTGGCTATCTGGGCCTCTCTTGTACTGTCACTGTATGTATGCTGAGGTATGTATTGTCTTTGGAAGAAGCTGCCCCACACAGCCACACAGGAAGAAGTGCTCAAATGACCAACAGGCCATCACACTCTAACCTGAAGGGGCTGCAGTCCTTTCACCATGTGTGCTTTTAGGAAGTGGCAAGATGAAAGCAGTGATGGAAGCAAGAGTTGACCATCTTTCCTGAGACTTGAAATCTAAGAAAGATTGTTTCAGAGCCATGATGAATAGGAAGATTGGGTCCTGCATTCTGGTCTCTGTTTTTTATGAGTTTGCTGTGCTCTCTTGCTCACTCTGATATTTCAGAGTTGAAGGATTGGCCCCTGCTGAGCAGTGATGAGTCAGGTTAATTTTGGGGATGTGCAACAAAGTAGATCTCAAGAACATTTGGCTATTATAATTTGTTAGTCTACATAGAATTCCTCCCGGGAGCTATGTCTTATAGGATGTTGATTTACCACTGAGGACAAATGAAAATTGGACTCAATCTGGTATCTGAATTCTGAAGCTAATGGCATTGTTTTAAATAACCCCACAGCCCAGTGACAGTAAAATAAGCACCTTTCCTGATATTCTCCACCCCCCTCCCGCCCCGCCCTTGGGCGATCACATGGAATGCTTCTTCCAAGGTGTTGCCTGATATTTCATGGTGATGAAGTTGTCTGTTCTATTAGGAAACATTCAATGTGTATACAGTGAACACTGGGCAGGGAATCAAGCGCTCCGGGGCCTGGCCTCAGCTCTACCACCAACAGGTTGTCTTTAAAGTTTAGCAAGATACCACGACTCTACAGCTTAGTCTACCATCTCTAAAGCAAGGAACTTGGATTACTTCATCTTGGATCATTCTCAGCTCCCATGTTTGATTGTCCATGCATCATCACCTGATTTCCTACTGGCCCACGTTTGTGAGAAGGCAGGGCTAAGGGCAGGGGCATCTGATCTACCCCGGAGCTGGTTGCACCACACAGGGATCAAACCTACATCTTTGACTTCCTTGGTGCCTTTTCTTTATCAATTGAACCTGCCATCTCTGTAGTGGGGAGAAGTACAGTGAGTTTATCTTCCTCACTAAACTATATATTATTTACTGATGCTATACAGTCAGTCACTACATCTCACTGATGTTTGCTGTGCACCTTATATCATTCATTCTTCACAATAACCTATAACGTAATGCAGGAAAGTGAGCCTTGAGGAGGTTAAGTAATTTGCCTGAGAACACACAGCTAGAAAACACTAAATTAAACTCAGGCTGACTCCAAAACCCGTAGAAGAATTTCGCTGCCACACTTCAGTGCTTACTTATTTTACCATACATATCACTGTGTTTGACAGACATTATTAGATGCTCAGTAAGTGATTCTTGAATGAATAAATGTTTAATGCTAGCTTGCCTTCAATATATTTACCCATGCGGCTCTGGAGAAACAACATAACCTTGCTGACCAGAAGGCGTACACACTCTACATGGACTTGGTGCAGAATTCCTCACAAGACCAGCCCCGGTAATCAGAGCTTAACCTACATAAGGACTTAGGTACTTAACCTACCTAAGTGGCCCTTGTCATTCTGCAGTTAGCCATATTTTTGGTTCTCTCCTGGAGTGATGGGGCGGGAGACATACATGGAAACCACCTGAGGAGATTCTTCAAATGACAAAGGTTTCCTGTGCAGCACCTGCCCTCCCCAACTAATTCCGGTCCTATCTGGGTAGGGGAGGACATAGTTAGTTCTGCACAAGTTTCCAGGTGTTTCTGACACGTTTCTCTCTGTACTACTTCTACCCCACCCCCACCGGTAACCCCACGTACACACCTCCGTTGAGAAGAACCATCACTTCAGTGTAAGTCAGTTCTGCCTTTTCATTTTCACTAAAGTCTGATCTTCTTAGATCCTTATGTGACTGCCTTGAACATAAAGACACCTGTAATTCCAGCTGATTTTTTTCTTAAATAATTATCCTCTGCATTTTGCAGATGGGTTTTGACGGTAGCTAACTGACACATATTTACGTTTCATTGTATCTTTTTCAGAATCTGACTTGTAGAGCGTTGTACATAGCTTGTTTTCAAATGTTATTAAAGCATAATAAACGTTTTATAAAGCAGCACTGTCTTGTAAAACAGTGAGGGAAACATTTTAGATCTGCTCTGCCCAATTTCATACCCCAGACACACGTGGCTTTTGAGGGCTAGAAACGTGTCTGATGAAACTGAGGAACTGGACTTTTAATTGTATTTCATTTTAATTAATGTGAATTTAAATACATGTGCCTAGTGGATAATGTAGTTCTAGGACCCATTCTATTTTTTTAATCACTTTCCATAATATCCAAAACAAAAACAACAATGCAGTAAGAACCAAGAAGAAATTCTGGCTTGCTTACATTTCCACCAGAGAATGAATTTTTAAAGAAAAAGAAGATTCTGACCCAGGAGGAGATGAAAGCAGGCAGGCAGAGAAGAGACACTCCCAAAGGGAGCTCCCCAGCAAATTCCTAGTAGTCTGCGAGATACAGAACAGAGTGAGACTGTCAAGGAGAGAGAAATTTCCCCACGGAGGAAAATCGAAATGTGTTTTTAGCCACCTGTCACCCCAGAGGGAGGACGGGATGGCATTGTTAAATTGGCAAGACCGTAAAACAGGAGCTTAACTAATCTTCAAGGCCAACTGAGGTGTTTAAGTGCATTTTAACCGATGGAACATCATTCCTGAAATCCAGACAGTTTCCACCTATATTGCAGATTTGAAACCTGAATCTCTTTCGTGTCATAAAGCTAATATTTTTGTTAAAAATACCATTTCTCAGCCGGGCTCGGTGGCTCAACCTGTAATCCCACGCCTTGGGAGGCTGAGGTGAGTGGATTGCCTGAGCCCGCGGGTTCGAGACCCGCCTGGGCAGGTGAAACCTCATCTCTACAATAAATCTAAAAAATTAGCCGGGCGTGGTAGCACACGCTTGTAGTTCCAGCTACTCGGAAGGCTGAGGCGGAAGGATCGCCGGAGCCCAGCAGGTCGAGGCTGCGGTGGCCAGGAGCGGCCACTGCATTCCAGTCTGGGCGATTGAGTGGGACTCCAACTCAAAAAAAATAAATAAATAAAATAAAATAACTTGCATACTTGCAGTATATGTAAAAGTGAAATATACAGCAATCGTGCAAAAATGAATTACAATATACTGTTATAATATCTGAATGGTAAACATGTAGTAGAACAAATTATTTTGAAGATAATATCAGATTATTAAAAATTTTATGCTGTAAATCCTATTTTAAACACAAATATTTTTATAGTGTAAGAGGTAAGTTAATAAAATATATAAAATAAAAAAACAAATCAAAACTTTGGAAAACACACAAATAAAAATAAAAGCTCAGAACAAATAGAAATAGCTAGCAATGTGCTAGATTTTAATTAAAATACACATATAACAACTTTAAGTGTAATTTGTAAATTTAAATTTACATTGTGTGATATACCAGTTAAAAGACAAAGATTGTCATTTTCAAGTTTTGTTTAAAAAGCAAAACAGAACCATATACCATCTTCAAGAAACTCACTTTAAATTTAAACATATAAATATATTAGTAAAATAATGGTGAAAATTTTACAATAGAAATACTAAACAAAGGACTTAAGATAAAAGTTAACTTAAGACTTCAGAACAAGAAAGATTGTTTGAAAAAAGAGGGCGTTAATTAATAATAAAGGTACCAATTTTTAAAGAAGACATAGCAATCCCAGATATATATGCAACTTAAAAAGTAAAAGAGTAACTTATAAAACCAGTAGGCACAGAACCAGTAAGAATATAGATGACCTGAACAGCAATTATCCCAATGGACTTTTATAGACATCCACCCCAAAAAGAGAATACACATTGTTTCAATTGCACATTGAATATTCACCATGATGAACTACATTCCGGACCATTAAAACAAAACAAAACAACAGCAATAAACTTAAAGAAATTGTTTAAAGTACTTTTATTGACCATAATAAATTTAAACAAGAAATCAATAAGACCAAAATATGTAGTACTTACATGTAAATGTAGCAATATATACAAGATCTTTATGTAATTTTTTTTTTAAGTTGAAAGAAATCACAGAAGATTCAAAACAAGGATGAATTATTCCAGATCCATGGATTTGAAAAATCAATCTGGTTTAGGTGCCTTTTTTCTCTAATTTGATCTACTTATTTATTATCATTCTAATCAAAATCTTAGCAAGCTTCTGTGTAGACACTGGAAAGCTGACTATAAAACTTATATAGAAGGAAAAGGACATAAAAGTGCTTAAACAATTCTAAGAAAAAAAGACACAATTGCTATATAAATTTAAGACATTATTATTATTATTTTAGATGAGAAAATATAGTTTATTTATTAAGTAAATTAGAGAGAGAGGGAGATAGGGGAGGGGGCCAAAGCTTAAGGAAACATGGCCCAGTCATAGCTCAATGAACACATGGCCTGGCCACAACTTAACAAAAGCAATCGCTTGGCCAGTGCTTTGCAAAACAATGGCCAGCTTGAAAACTTATTTTAAAATAACAGTAAACAAAAGAGAATAGAGAGACTGCCAGCAATGGCCAGCTTTAAGACTTATTTTAAAACAACAGTAAACAAAAGAGAATAGAGAGCTTGCGAATAGAGCCATACTAAGTTTTAACACTATGCTAATGACAATTTAAAGAGAAAGCATACTCTTTCCAAAAAATGTTGCAGAGACAATTGTAATTCCATAAGTAAACAAATTGAAGTATGCCACATATCTCAGGTCTTGCACAAAAATAAAGGTGAAGTGAATTATGCAGTAAATATAAAATGTAAATGTAATTCTGAATGTAAAATGCATCTTAAACATCTGGAAGAAAATATAGGAGAAAATCTATATGTCTAGTTTTGAAGATGTTTTTAAATATAACACAAAAAGCATGATGCATGAGAATAAACAATTACAAGTTGGACTTCATTAACATTTTTAAAAGTTTGCTCTATGAAGGACACTGTTAAGAGAATGTAAAGACAACCAATAGACTAGAAGAATATATTTGCTAATCATATATCTGATAAAAGACCTGTATTCAAAATATGTATGAAAAAAGAAAAACAAATCTTAGGCAATAAGAATATAAACAATTCAAGTAAAAACATGTGCCAATATCTTAACAGACACTTGACCAAAGAAGATATATAAATGGCAAACTCTTGGAAAAATGCTCCTCAACATTTGTCATTAGGAAGATGTAAAATAAAGCCAAACAAGATTTCATAACACACTTAATAGAAAGGCAGAAATCCAAAAGACAAAGAATATCACATACTTGCCACTTGATTTGAAATGACTTGAAAACTATTAACACAAATACCTATATGAAAATGTTTATAGGACATTTACTCATAATTAGAAGCAACTACAATTTTCTTTTTTCCTTTTTTTTTTGAGTTGGAGTCTCACTCTGTCACCCAGACTGGAGTGCAGTGGCCACTCCAGTCCACCGCAGCCTCGACCTACTGGGCTCCAGTGATCCTTCCGCCTCAGCCTTCCAAGAAGCTGGAACTACAGGCACGCGCTACCACACCCAGCTAATTTTTTGATTTATTATAGAGATGAGGTCTTGTCAAGTTGCCCAGGCGGATCTCGAACCCACGGGCTCAGGCAATCCACTCACCTCAGCCTCCCAAAGCGCGGGATTACAGGCTGAGCCACCGAGCCGGTGCAACTACAATTTTCAACAAGGAATCAATAAACTGTGGAACAGTCATACAATGGAATCCTACTCAGTGATGAAAAAGAATAGGCTATTGATCCATGCACTGACATGGAAGAATATCAATATATTTCACTACTTGTAAGAAGCTAGACCAAATGTGTTACATTGTATGATTCCATTCATGAGACTTTTGGAAAAGACAAGACTATAGAGAAGGCAAACAGGGTTTGCAGTTTGTTGGTAATTAGTGGCATTTTTTTTCTTTTTTTTAATTATAAACATGTGGGGTACAATTCAGGGTTAGGTGTACAAACATTAATTATGGAGGTACCCTTGTTGATGAGGTATGCCCCACCCTCCCCTAGAAATTTGCCTCAACTGCCCATCCTAACCCCCTCCCATGACAGTTTCCTATTACTGCCAAAGGCTTTTTTATAGTGTTATAATTGTTTAAGTCCACTTATGAGTGAGAACATATGGTACTCTGTTCTTTGTTTCTGTGAAAGATCACTGAGTATGATCGACTCCAAACCATCAAAGTTGCTGCAAAGTGCATATATTTGTCCTTCTTTATGACTGCATAATATTCCATTGTATATATGTACCACATTTTCTTTATCCAGTCCGGCTTCGATAGGCAACATGGTTGATTCCATGTTTTTGCTATTGTGAATAGAGTTGCAACAAACATACGTGTGCAGGTATCTTTTTTGTAGAATGATTTGAGTTCCTCTGGGTATCTTGGAGTATGTTCCATGTGGTGATGAGTAGAATGTATATTCTGTGGTTGTTGGGTGGAATAATCTGTTGGTATCTATTAAGTCCATTTGGTCAAGTATCAAGTTTAAGTTCTGCATCTCCTTGTTGTTTTTTTGCCTCAATGATCTATCTAAGGTTGTCATTGGGGTACTCAAGTCCCCTGCTATAAAAGTGTTAGAGTCAATATCTTTTTTTTAGTTTGCTTAGTAGTTGCTTTATAAATTCTATTGCTTCTGTGTTGGATGTGTATATATTTAGGATGGATATTTCTTGTTGATGGATTGAACCTTTTATCATTATGTAGTATCCTTTTGCATCTTTTATAATTTTTGATACCTTAAAGGTTGTTTTGTCTGATATTAAGATTACTACTCCTGCCTTCTTTTGTGATCCATTTGCCTGGAAACTCATTTCCCAACCTTTAACTTTGAGTCTGTGTGCGTCCTTTGAAGTGAGATGAGTCTCCTGGATGCAGCAAATAATTGGACCATGGTTTCTTATCCAGTCCGCCATTCTGTGTCTTTTCCATGGTGCATTTAGTCCACTCACATTCAGGCTGATTATTTAAATGTGATTGTTTATCCCTGTCATGAATTTCTTATAAAGTTTTTCCTTTGTTTGCTTGTGTTCTTTTGGTTTTGGGGATAATGTATGTGTGTGTTTTCAAGTTTCTTGTTGCACTGTATTCGCTGTTGATTCTGTGCTCTGCTGTTCTCTTGGGAAGTGTGTGGTCAATCTTTTTTTTCTTTCTTCTGTGCTTAATACCTTTTTAAGTGTCTCCTGTAGAGTTGGTCTGGAGACTGCATAATCTCTTAGGGATTGGATGTCTGGGAAGGATTTTAATTCTCCATCACTGATGAAGCTGAGCTTGGCTGTATAGGAAATTCTTGATTGAAATTGGTTTTTTTTGAGGACTTTGAATATAGGGCTCCAGTCCCTTCTTGGTTATAGTGTATCTGCTGATAGGTCTGCTGCTATTCTGACTGGTTTTCCCTGGTAGGTAGTCTGACCTTTCTCTCTTGTTGTCTTTAGGATTTTTTCTTTTGTGCCTACTTTGTGTAGAAGAATTACTATGTGTCTAGGGGTTGGTCTTCTCATATGTTGTCTTGTGGGGGTTCTCTGTATCTCTTGTG